>VMQQ01000032.1:0-113632 GCA_008121215.1 Drosophila athabasca | reverse complement strand
CGGCCTCGTTCGCAGTGCATAATCACTTCGCAGCTTACGTACACTCCAATTTGCTTATATATTGCCTTGGCGCACTTTGCAAATGGCGGCGGAAGTGTTTTTCATCTCTAATTTTGAGCACTCGTGGACAGTCCGGAGCCCATTCTCATCTCCCTCGGCCTCCTTCGCAGTGCATAACACTTCGGCAGCCAACGTACACTCCAATTCGCGTATATATTGCCTTGGCGAACTTTGCAAATGGCGGCCGTAGTATTTTTTCAGTGCATAATCACTTCGCAGCCGACGTACACTCCAATTCGCTTATATATTGCCTTGGCGCACTTTGGCAAATGGCGGTGGAAGTGTTTTCATCTCTTATTTTGAGCACTTCGTGGACAGTGGCCGAGCCCATTCTCATCTCCTCGGCCTCGTCCGCAGTGCATAATCACTTCGCAGCTTACGTACACTCCAATTCGCTTATATATTCCTTGGCGCACTTGCAAATGGCGCCGAAGTGTTTTTCATCTCTTAATTTTGAGCACTTCGTGGACAGTGGCCCGAGCCCATTCTCATCTCCCTCGGCCTCCTTCAGTGCATAATCACTTCGCAGCCAACGTACACTCCAATTCGCTTATATATTGCCTTGGCGAACTTTGCAAATGGCGGCCGGTAGTATTTTTCAGTGCATAATCACTTCGTAGCCGACGTACACTCCAATTCGCTTATATATTGCCTTGGCGCACTTTGAAATGGCGGCCGGAAGTGTTTTTCATCTCTTAATTTTGAGCACTTCGTGGACAGTGGCCGGAGCCCATCTCATCTCCCTCGGCCTCGTTCGCAGTGCAAATCAGCTTACGTACACTCCAATTCGCTTATATATTGCCTTGGCGCACTTTGCAAATGCGGCGGAAGTGTTTTTCATCTCTTAATTTTGAGCACTTCGTGGACAGTGGCCGGAGCCCATTCTCATCTCCCTCGCCTCGTTCGCAGTGCATAATCACTTCGCAGCTTACGTACACTCCAATTCGCTTATATATTGCCTTGGCCACTTTGCAAATGGCGGCCGAAGTGTTTTTCATCTCTTAATTTTGAGCACTTCGTGGACAGTGGCCGGAGCCCATTCTCATCTCCCTCGGCCTCGTTCGCAGTGCATAATCACTTCGCAGCCAACGTACACTCCAATTCGCTTATATTGCATTGGCAACTTTGCAAATGCGGCCGGTAGTATTTTTAAAAGCATAATCACTTCGCAGCCGACGTACACACCATTCGCTTATATATTGCCTTGGCGCACTTGCAAATGGCGGCGGAAGTGTTTTCATCTCTTGATTTTGAGCACTTCGTGGACAGTGCTGGAGCCCATTCTCATTTCCCTTGCCTAATTTGCAGTGCATAATCACTTCGCAGCAACGTACCTCCAATTCGCTTATATATTGCCTTGGTGTACTTGCAAATGGCCGCCGAAGTGTTTTTCATCTCTTAATTTTGAGCACTCCGTGGACAGAGGCCGGAGCCCATTCTCATCTCCCTCGGCCTAATTTGCAGTGCATATCACTTCGCAGCCAACGTACACTCAATTCGCTTATATATTGCTTGGCGAACTTTGCAAATGCGGCCGGAAGTGTTTTTCATCTCTTAATTTGAGCACTTCGTGACAGTGCCGGAGCCCATTTCATCTCCCTCTGCCTAATTTGCAGCATAATCACTTCGCAGCTTACGTACACTCAATTCGCTTATATATTGCCCTTGTTCCACTTTGCAAATGGCGGCCGGAAGTGTTTTTCATCTCTTAATTTGAGCACTTCGTGCAGTGGCCGGAGCCCTTCTCATCTCCCTCGGCCTCCATCGCAGTGCATAACCACTTCGCAGCCAACGTACACTCCAATTCGCTTATATATTGCCTTGGCGAACTTTTGCAAATGGCGGCCGGTAGTATTTTTCAGTGCATAATCACTTCCAGCGACGTACACTCAATCGTTATATAGTGCCTTGGCGCACTTTGCAAATGGCGGTTGGAGGGTTTTTTCATCTCTTAATTTTGAGCACTTCGTGACAGTGGCCGGAGCCCATTCTCATCTCCCTCGGCTCGTTCGCAGTGCATAATCACTTCGCAGCTTACGTACACTCCAATTCGCTTATATATTGCCTTGGCGCACTTTGCAAATGGCGCCGGAAGTGTTTTCCTCTTAATTTTGAGCACTTCGTGGACAGTGGCGGAGCCCATTCTCATCTCCCCGGCCTCCTTCGCAGTGCATAATCACTTCGCAGCCAACGTACACTCCAATTCGCTTATATATTGCCTTGCGAACTTTGCATATGGCGGCCGGTAGTATTTTTCAGTGCATAATCACTTCGCAGCCGACGTACACTCTAATTCGCTTTATATAGTGCCTTGGCGCACTTGCAAATGGCGGTTGGAAGTGTTTCATCTCTTAATTTTGAGCACTTCGTGGACAGGGCCGGAGCCCATTCTCATCTCCCTCGGCCTCCTTCGCAGTGCATAATCACTTCGCAGCCAACGTACACTCCAATTCGCTTATATATTGCCTTGGCGCACTTTGCAAATGGCGGTTGGAAGTGTTTTTCATCTCTTAATTTTGAGCACTTCGTGGACAGTGGCCGGAGCCCATTCTCATCTCCCTCGGCCTCGTTCGCAGTGCATAATCACTTCGCAGCTTACGTACACTCCAATTCGCTTATATATTGCCTTGGCGAACTTTTGCAAATGGCGGCCGGTAGTATTTTTCAGTGCATAATCACTCGCAGCCGACGTACACTCCAATTCGCTTATATAGTGACTTGGCGCACTTTGCAAATGGCGGTTGGAAGTGTTTTCATCTCTTATTTTGAGCACTTCGTGGACAGTGGCCGGAGCCCATTTCTCATCTCCCTCGGCCTCGTTCGCAGTGCATAATCACTTCGCAGCTTACGTACACTCCAATTCGCTTATATATTCTTGGCGCACTTTGCAAATGGCGGTTGGAAGTGTTTTTCATCTCTTAATTTTGAGCACTTCGTGGACAGTGCCGGAGCCCATTCTCATCTCCCTCGGCCTCGTTCGCAGTGCATAATCACTTCGCAGCTTACGTACACTCCAATTCGCTTATATATTGCCTTGGCGAACTTTGCAAATGGCGGCCGGTAGTATTTTTCAGTGCATAATCACTTCGCAGCCGACGTACACTCCAATTCGCTTATATATTGCCTTGGCGAACTTTGCAAATGGCGCCGGAAGTTTTTTCATCTCTTAATTTTGAGCACTTCGTGGACAGTGCCGGAGCCCATTCTCATCTCCTCTGCCTAATTTGCAGTGCATAATCACTTCGCAGCTTACGTACACTCCAATTCGCTTATATATTGCCTTGGCGCACTTTTGCAAATGGCGGCCGAAGTGTTTTTCATCTCTTAATTTTGAGCACTTCGTGGACAGTGGCCGGAGCCCATTCTCATCTTCCTTGCCTAATTTGCAGTGCATAATCACTTCGAAGCCAACGTACACTCCAATTCGCTTATATATTGCCTTGGTGCATTGCAAATGGCGCCGGAAGTGTTTTTCATCTCTTAATTTGAGCACTTCGTGGGACAGTGGCGGAGCCCATTCTCATCTCCCCTCGGCCTCCTTCGCAGTGCATAATCACTTCGCAGCCAACGTACACTCCAATTCGCTTATATATTGCCTTGGCGAACTTTGCAAATGGCGGCCGGTAGTATTTTCAGTGCATAATCACTTCGCAGCGACGTACACTCCAATTCGCTTATATATTGCCTTGGCGCACTTTAAATGCGGCCGGAAGTGTTTTTCATCTCTTAATTTTGAGCACTTCGTGGACAGTGGCCGGAGCCCATTTCATCTCCCTCGGCCTCGTTCGCAGTGCATAATCACTTCGCAGCTTACGTACACTCCAATTCGCTATATATTGCCTTGGCGCACTTTGCAAATGGCGCCGAAGTGTTTTCATCTCTTATTTTGAGCACTTCGTGGACAGTGGCGAGCCCATTCTCATCTCCCTCGGCCTCGTTCGCAGTGCATAATCACTTCGCAGCTTACGTACACTCCAATTCGCTTATATATTGCCTTGGCGCACTTTGCAAATGGCGGCCGAAGTGTTTTCATCTCTTAATTTGAGCACTTCGTGGACAGTGCCGGAGCCCATTCTCATCTCCCTCGGCCTCCTTCGCAGTGCATAATCACTTCGCAGCTGACGTACACTCCAATTCGCTTATATATTGCTTGGCGAACTTTGCAATGGCGGCCGGTAGTATTTCAGTGCAAAATCACTTCGCAGCCGACGTACACTCCATTCGCTTATATAGTGCCTTGCGCACTTTGCAAATGGCGGTTGGAAGTGTTTTTCATCTCTTAATTTTGAGCACTTCGTGACAGTGGCCGAGCCCATTCTCATCTCCCTCGGCCTCGTTCGCAGTGCATAATCACTTCGGCTTACGTACACTCCAATTCGCTTATATATTGCCTTGGCGCATTTTGCAAAAGGCGCCGGAAGTGTTTTTCATCTCTTAATTTTGAGCACTTCGTGGACAGTGGCCGGAGCCCATTCTCATCTCCCTCGCCTCCTTCGCAGTGCATAATCACTTCGCAGCCAACGTACACTCCAATTCGCTTATATATTGCCTTGGCGAACTTTGCAAATGAGGCCGAAGTGTTTTTCATCTCTTAATTTTGAGCACTTCGTGGACAGTGGCGGAGCCCATTCTCATCTCCCTCGGCCTCCTTTGCAGTGCATAATCACTTCGCAGCTTACGTACACTCCAATTCGCTTATATATTGCCTTGGCGCACTTTGCAAATGGCGGTTGGAAGTGTTTTTCATCTCTTAATTTTGAGCACTTCGTGGGAAGTGCCGGAGCCCATTCTCATCTCCTCGGCCTCCTTCGCAGTGCATAATCACTTCGCAGCCGACGTACACTCCAATTCGCTTATTATATCCTTGGCGCACTTTGCAAATGGCGGCCGGAAGTGTTTCTCATCTCTTAATTTTGAGCACTTCGTGGACAGTGGCCGGAGCCCATTCTCATCTCCCTCGGCCTCGTTCGCAGTGCATAATCACTTCGCAGCTTACGTACACTGCAATTCGCTTTATATTGCCTTGGCGAAGTTTGCAAATGGCGGCCGGAAGTGTTTTTCATCTCTTAATTTTGAGCACTTCGTGGACAGTGGCCGGAGCCATTCTCATCTCCCTCGGCTTAATTTGCAGTGCATAATCACTTCGCAGCCGACGTACACTCCAATTCGCTTATATATTGCCTTGGTGCACTTTGCAAATAGCGGCCGGAAGTGTTTTCATCTCTTAATTTTGAGCACTTCGTGTGACAGTGGCCGGAGCCATTCTCATCTCCCTCGGCCTCCTTCGCAGTGCATAATCACTTCGCAGCCAACGTACACTCCAATTCGCTTATATATTGCCTTGGCGAACTTTGCAAATGCGGCCGGTAGTATTTTCAGTGCATAATCACTTCGCAGCCGACGTACACTCCAATTCGCTATATATTGCCTTGGCGCACTTTGCAAATGGCCGTTGGAAGTGTTTTTCATCTCTTAATTTTTGATCACTTCGTGGAAGTGGCCGGAGCCCATTCTCATCTCCCTCGCCTCCTTCGCAGTGCATAATCACTTCGCAGCCGACGTACACTCCAATTCGCTTATATATTGCCTTGGCGCACTTTGCAAATGGCGGCCGGAAGTGTTTTTCATCTCTTAATTTTGAGCACTTCGTGGACAGTGGCCGGAGCCCATTCTCATCTCCTCGGCCTCGTTCGCAGTGCATAATCACTTCGCAGCTTACGTACACTCCAATTCGCTTATATATTGCCTTGCGCACCTTGCAAATGGCGGCCGAAGTGTTTTCATATCTTAATTTGAGCACTTTGTGGACAGTGCCGGAGCTTTGTATCCTCCTCCCTGCATATATATTGCCTTAGATAATTTTTGAGAATTTTCATAATTCTCGGTCCTAGGAACTTTACAGCAAGTGTACACTTCTAGTTGCATATATATTGCCTTTCAGCACATCGCTGACTGTGGCCGGAGCTTTTATCCTCCTCCCTGCGTATATATTGCCTTAGATAATTTTTGAGAATTTTCATCATTCTCGGTTCCTAGGAGTTTACAGCAGAGTACATTCCTCCTCGTATAAATATTGCCTTTCAGCACATCGCTGACTGTGGCCGGAGCTTTGTATCCTCCTCCCTGCGTATATGTGCCTTGGATAACTTTTGAGAATTTGCATAATTCTCGGTTCCTAGGAACTTTACAGCCAGTGTACACTTATATTTGAATATATATTGCCTTTCAGCACATTGCTGACAGTGGCCGGAGCTTTGTATCCTCCTCCCTGCGTATATATTGCCTTAGATAATTTTTTGAGAATTTTCATAATTCTCGGTTCCTAGGAACTTTACAGCCAGTGTACACTTCTAGTTGCATATATATTGCCTTTCAGCACATTGCTGACTGTGGCCGGAGCTTTGTATCCTCCTCCCTGCATATATATTGCCTTGGATAATTTTTGAGAATTTTCATCATTCTCGGTTCCTAGGAACTTTACAGCCAGCGTACATTCCTCCTCGTATAAATATTGCCTTTCAGCACATGCTGACTGTGGCCGGAGCTTTGTATCCTCCTCCCTGCGTATATATTGCCTTAGATAATTTTTGAGAATTTTCATCAATTCTCGGTTCCTAGGAACTTTACAGCCAGTGTACACTTCTAGTTGTATAAATATTGCCTTTCAGCACATCGCTGACTGTGGCCGGAGCTTTGTATCCTCCTCCCTGCGCATATTTGCCTTGGATAATTTTTGAGAATTTGCATATTCTCGGTTCCTAGGAACTTTACAGCCAGTGTACACTTATATTTGAATATATATTGCCTTTCAGCACATCGCTGACTGTGGCCGGAGCTTTGTATCCTCCTCCCTGCGTATATATTGCCTTAGATAATTTTTGAGAATTTTCATCATTCTCGGTTCCTAGGAACTTTACAGCCAGCGTACATTCCTCCTCGTATAAATATTGCCTTTCAGCACATCGCTGACTGTGGCCGGAGCTTTGTATCCTCCTCCCTGCGATATTTGCCTTGGATAATTTTTGAGAATTTTCATCATTCTCGGTTCCTAGGAACTTTACAGCCAGTGTACACCTCCTTGTATATATATTGCCTTTCAGCACATCGCTGACTGTGGCCGGAGCTTTGTATCCTCCTCCCTGCGTATATATTGCCTTGGATAATTTTTGAGAATTTTCATCATTCTCGGTTCCTAGGAACTTTACAGCCAGTGTACACTTATATTTGAATATATATTGCCTTTCAGCACATTGCTGACTGTGGCCGGAGCTTTGTATCCTCCTCCCTGCGTATATATTGCCTTGGATAATTTTTGAGAATTTTCATAATTCTCGGTTCCTAGGAACTTTACAGCCAGTGTACACTTCTAGTTGCATATATATTGCCTTTCAGCACATCGCTGACTGTGGCCGGAGCTTTGTATCCTCCTCCCTGCGGATATATTGCCTTGGATAATTTTTGAGAATTTGCATATTCTCGGTTCCTAGGAACTTTACAGCCAGTGTACACTTATATTTGAATATATATTGCCTTTCAGCACATTGCTGACTGTGGCCGGAGCTTTGTATCCTCCTCCCTGCGTATATATTGCCTTAGATAATTTTTGAGAATTTTCATCATTCTCGGTTCCTAGGAACTTTACAGCCAGTGTACACTCTAGTTGCATATATATTGCCTTTCAGCACATCGCTGACTGTGGCCGGAGCTTTGTATCCTCCTCCCTGCGTATATATTGCCTTGGATAATTTTTGAGAATTTTCATAATTCTCGGTTCCTAGGAACTTTACAGCCAGTGTACACTTATATTTGAATATATATTGCCTTTCAGCACATTGCTGACTGTGGCCGGAGCTTTGTATCCTCCTCCCTGCGTATATATTGCCTTAGATAATTTTTGAGAATTTTCATCATTCTCGGTTCCTAGGAACTTTACAGCCAGTGTACACTTATAGTTGCATATATATTGCCTTTCAGCACATCGCTGACTGTGGCCGGAGCTTTGTATCCTCCTCCCTGCGTATATATTGCCTTAGATAATTTTTGAGAATTTTCATAATTCTCGGTTCCTAGGAACTTTACAGCCAGTGTACATTCCTCCTCGTATATATATTGCCTTTCAGCACATCGCTGACTGTGGCCGGAGCTTTGTATCCTCCTCCCTGCGGATATATTGCCTTGGATAATTTTTGAGAATTTTCATAATTCTCGGTTCCTAGGAACTTTACAGCCAGTGTACACTTCCTCCTTGTATAAATATTGCCTTTCAGCACATTGCTGACTGTGCCGGAGCTTTGTATCCTCCTCCCTGCGCATATATTGCCTAGATAATTTTTGAGAATTTTCATAATTCTCGGTTCCTAGGAACTTTACAGCCAGTGTACACTTCTAGTTGCATATATATTGCCTTTCAGCACATCGCTGACTGTGGCCGGAGCTTTGTATCCTCCTCCCTGCGGATATATTGCCTTGGATAATTTTTGAGAATTTGCATAATTCTCGGTTCCTAGGAACTTTACAGCCAGTGTACACTTATATTTGAATATATATTGCCTTTCAGCACATCGCTGACTGTGGCCGGAGCTTTGTATCCTCCTCCCTGCGTATATATTGCCTTGGATAATTTTTGAGAATTTCATCATTCTCGGTTCCTAGGAACTTTACAGCCAGCGTACATTCCTCCTCGTATATATATTGCCTTTCAGCACATCGCTGACTGTGGCCGGAGCTTTGTATCCTCCTCCCTGCGTATATATTGCCTTGGATAATTTTTGAGAATTTGCATAATTCTCGGTTCCTAGGAACTTTACAGCCAGTGTACACTTATATTTGAATATATATTGCCTTTCAGCACATTGCTGACTGTGGCCGGAGCTTTGTATCCTCCTCCCTGCGTATATATTGCCTTAGATAATTTTTGAGAATTTTCATAATTCTCGGTTCCTAGGAACTTTACAGCCAGTGTACACTTCTAGTTGCATATATATTGCCTTTCAGCACATCGCTGACTGTGGCCGGAGCTTTGTATCCTCCTCCCTGCGTATATATTGCCTTGGATAATTTTTGAGAATTTTCATCATTCTCGGTTCCTAGGAACTTTACAGCCAGTGTACACTTATATTTGAATATATATTGCCTTTCAGCACATCGCTGACTGTGGCCGGAGCTTTGTATCCTCCTCCCTGCGTATATATTGCCTTAGATAATTTTTGAGAATTTTCATAATTCTCGGTTCCTAGGAACTTTACAGCCAGTGTACACTTCTAGTTGCATATATATTGCCTTTCAGCACATCGCTGACTGTGGCCGGAGCTTTGTATCCTCCTCCCTGCGCATATATTGCCTTGGATAATTTTTGAGAATTTTCATAATTCTCGGTTCCTAGGAACTTTACAGCCAGTGTACACTTATATTTGAATATATATTGCCTTTCAGCACATCGCTGACTGTGGCCGGAGCTTTGTATCCTCCTCCCTGCGTATATATTGCCTTAGATAATTTTTGAGAATTTCATCATTCTCGGTTCCTAGGAACTTTACAGCCAGTGTACACCTCCTTGTATATATATTGCCTTTCAGCACATCGCTGACTGTGGCCGGAGCTTTGTATCCTCCTCCCTGCGTATATATTGCCTTAGATAATTTTTGAGAATTTTCATAATTCTCGGTTCCTAGGAACTTTACAGCCAGTGTACACTTCTAGTTGAATATATATTGCCTTTCAGCACATCGCTGACTGTGGCCGGAGCTTTGTATCCTCCTCCCTGCGGATATATTGCCTTGGATAATTTTTGAGAATTTTCATAATTCTCGGTTCCTAGGAACTTTACAGCCAGTGTACACTTATATTTGAATATATATTGCCTTTCAGCACATTGCTGACTGTGGCCGGAGCTTTGTATCCTCCTCCCTGCGTATATATTGCCTTGGATAATTTTTGAGAATTTTCATAATTCTCGGTTCCTAGGAACTTTACAGCCAGTGTACATTCCTCCTCGTATATATATTGCCTTTCAGCACATCGCTGACTGTGGCCGGAGCTTTGTATCCTCCTCCCTGCGTATATATTGCCTTGGATAATTTTTGAGAATTTTCATCATTCTCGGTTCCTAGGAACTTTACAGCCAGTGTACACTTATATTTGAATATATATTGCCTTTCAGCACATTGCTGACTGTGGCCGGAGCTTTGTATCCTCCTCCCTGCGTATATATTGCCTTAGATAATTTTTGAGAATTTTCATAATTCTCGGTTCCTAGGAACTTTACAGCCAGTGTACATTCCTCCTTGTATAAATATTGCCTTTCAGCACATCGCTGACTGTGGCCGGAGCTTTGTATCCTCCTCCCTGCGTATATATTGCCTTGGATAATTTTTGAGAATTTTCATAATTCTCGGTTCCTAGGAACTTTACAGCCAGTGTACATTCCTCCTCGTATAAATATTGCCTTTCAGCACATCGCTGACTGTGGCCGGAGCTTTGTATCCTCCTCCCTGCGTATATATTGCCTTGGATAATTTTTGAGAATTTTCATCATTCTCGGTTCCTAGGAACTTTACAGCCAGTGTACACTTATCCTTGAATATATATTGCCTTTCAGCACATCGCTGACTGTGGCCGGAGCTTTGTATCCTCCTCCCTGCGTATATATTGCCTTAGATAATTTTTGAGAATTTTCATAATTCTCGGTTCCTAGGAACTTTACAGCCAGTGTACACTTTTATTTGCATATATATTGCCTTTCAGCACATCGCTGACTGTGGCCGGAGCTTTGTATCCTCCTCCCTGCGTATATATTGCCTTGGATAATTTTTGAGAATTTTCATAATTCTCGGTTCCTAGGAACTTTACAGCCAGTGTACATTCCTCTTCGTATATATATTGCCTTTCAGCACATCGCTGACTGTGGCCGGAGCTTTGTATCCTCCTCCCTGCGGATATATTGCCTTGGATAATTTTTGAGAATTTTCATATTCTCGGTTCCTAGGAACTTTACAGCCAGTGTACACTTATATTTGAATATATATTGCCTTTCAGCACATTGCTGACTGTGGCCGGAGCTTTGTATCCTCCTCCCTGCGTATATATTGCCTTGGATAATTTTTGAGAATTTTCATCATTCTCGGTTCCTAGGAACTTTACAGCCAGTGTACATTTTCCTTATAAATATTGCCTTTCAGCACATCGCTGACTGTGGCCGGAGCTTTGTATCCTCCTCCCTGCGTATATATTGCCTTGGATAATTTTTGAGAATTTTCATAATTCTCGGTTCCTAGGAACTTTACAGCCAGTGTACACTTATTTGAATATATATTGCCTTTCAGCACATCGCTGACTGTGGCCGGAGCTTTGTATCCTCCTCCCTGCGTATATATTGCCTTGGATAATTTTTGAGAATTTTCATCATTCTCGGTTCCTAGGAACTTTACAGCCAGTGTACATTCCTTCGTATAAATATTGCCTTTCAGCACATCGCTGACTGTGGCCGGAGCTTTGTATCCTCCTCCCTGCGTATATATTGCCTTGGATAATTTTTGAGAATTTTCATAATTCTCGGTTCCTAGGAACTTTACAGCCAGTGTACACTTATATTTGAATATATATTGCCTTTCAGCACATCGCTGACTGTGGCCGGAGCTTTGTATCCTCCTCCCTGCGTATATATTGCCTTGGATAATTTTTGAGAATTTTCATCATTCTCGGTTCCTAGGAACTTTACAGCCAGTGTACACTTATATTTGAATATATATTGCCTTTCAGCACATCGCTGACTGTGGCCGGAGCTTTGTATCCTCCTCCCTGCGTATATATTGCCTTAGATAATTTTTGAGAATTTTCATAATTCTCGGTTCCTAGGAACTTTACAGCCAGTGTACACTTATATTGAATATATATTGCCTTTCAGCACATCGCTGACTGTGGCCGGAGCTTTGTATCCTCCTCCCTGCGTATATATTGCCTTAGATAATTTTTGAGAATTTTCATAATTCGCGGTTCCTAGGAACTTTACAGCCAGTGTACACGTCTAGTTGCATATATATTGCCTTTCAGCACATCGCTGACTGTGGCCGGAGCTTTGTATCCTCCTCCCTGCGTATATATTGCCTTGGATAATTTTTGAGAATTTGCATAATTCTCGGTTCCTAGGAACTTACAGCCAGTGTACACTTATATTTGAATATATATTGCCTTCAGCACATTGCTGACTGTGGCCGGAGCTTTGTATCCTCCTCCCTCGGATATATTGCCTTAGATAATTTTTGAGAATTTTCATCATTCTCGTTCCTAGGAACTTTACAGCCAGTGTACACTTATATTTGAATATATATTGCCTTTCAGCACATTGCTGACTGTGGCCGGAGCTTTGTATCCTCCTCCCTGGCGTATATATTGCCTTAGATAATTTTTGAGAATTTTCATAATTCTCCGGTTCCTAGCAACTTTACAGCCAGTGTACACTTTTAGTTGCATATATATTGCCTTTCAGCACATCGCTGACTGTGGCCGGAGCTTTGTATCCTCCTCCCTGCGGATATATTGACTTGGATAATTTTTGAGAATTTTCATAATTCTCGGTTCCTAGGAACTTTACAGCCAGTGTACATTCCTCTTCGTATAAATATTGCCTTTCAGCACATCTCCGACTGTGGCCGGAGCTTTGTATCCTCCTCCCTGCGGATATATTGCCTTGGATAATTTTTGAGAATTTTTATCATTCTCGGTTCCTAGGAACTTTACAGCCAGCGTACATTCCTCCTCGTATAAATATTGCCTTTCAGCACATCTCCGACTGTGGCCGGAGCTTTGTATCCTCCTCCCTGCGTATATATTGCCTTGGATAATTTTTGAGAATTTGCATAATTCTCGTTCCTAGGAACTTTACAGCCAGTGTACACTTATATTTGAATATATATTGCCTTTCAGCACATTGCTGACTGTGGCCGGAGCTTTGTATCCTCCTCCCTGCGTATATATTGCCTTGATAATTTTTGAGAATTTGCATAATTCTCGGTTCCTAGGAACTTTACAGCCAGTGTACACTTATATTTGAATATATATTGCCTTTCAGCACATTGCTGACTGTGGCCGGAGCTTTGTATCCTCCTCCCTGCATATATATTGCCTTAGATAATTTTTGAGAATTTTCATCATTCTCGGTTCCTAGGAACTTTACAGCCAGTGTACACTTATATTTGAATATATATTGCCTTTCAGCACATTGCTGACTGTGGCCGGAGCTTTGTATCCTCCTCCCTGCGTATATATTGCCTTAGATAATTTTGAGAATTTTCATAATTCTCGGTTCCTAGCAACTTTACAGCCAGTGTACACTTTTAGTTGCATATATATTGCCTTTCAGCACATCGCTGACTGTGGCCGGAGCTTTGTATCCTCCTCCCTGCGGATATATTGACTTGGATAATTTTTGAGAATTTTCATAATTCTCGGTTCCTAGGAACTTTACAGCCAGTGTACATTCCTCTTCGTATAAATATTGCCTTTCAGCACATCTCCGACTGTGGCCGGAGCTTTGTATCCTCCTCCCTGCGGATATATTTCCTTGGATAATTTTTGAGAATTTTCATCATTCTCGGTTCCTAGGAACTTTACAGCCAGTGTACACTTATATTTGAATATATATTGCCTTTCAGCACATTGCTGACTGTGGCCGGAGCTTTGTATCCTCCTCCCTGCGGATATATTGCCTTAGATAATTTTTGAGAATTTTCATAATTCTCGGTTCCTAGCAACTTTACAGCCAGTGTACACTTTTAGTTGCATATATATTGCCGTTCAGCACATCGCTGACTGTGGCCGGAGCTTTGTATCCTCCTCCCTGCGGATATATTTCCTTGGATAATTTTTGAGAATTTCATCATTCTCGGTTCCTAGGAACTTTACAGCCAGTGTACACTTATATTTGAATATATATTGCCTATCAGCACATCGCTGACTGTGGCCGGAGCTTTGTATCCTCCTCCCTGCATATATATTGCCTTGGATAATTTTTGAGAATTTTCATCATTCTCGTTCCTAGGAACTTTACAGCCAGTGTACACTTATATTTGAATATATATTGCCTATCAGCACATCGCTGACTGTGGCCGGAGCTTTGTATCCTCCTCCCTGCGTATATATTGCCTTAGATAATTTTTGAGAATTTTCATAATTCGCGGTTCCTAGGAACTTTACAGCCAGTGTACACGTCTAGTTGCATATATATTGCCTTTCAGCACATCGCTGACTGTGGCCGGAGCTTTGTATCCTCCTCCCTGCGTATATATTGCCTTGGATAATTTTGAGAATTTGCATAATTCTCGGTTCCTAGGAACTTTACAGCCAGTGTACACTTATATTTGAATATATATTGCCTTTCAGCACATTGCTGACTGTGGCCGGAGCTTTGTATCCTCCTCCCTGCATATATATTGCCTTAGATAATTTTTGAGAATTTTCATCATTCTCGGTTCCTAGAACTTTACAGCCAGTGTACACTTATATTTGAATATATATTGCCTTTCAGCACATTGCTGACTGTGGCCGGAGCTTTGTATCCTCCTCCCTGCATATATATTGCCTTAGATAATTTTTGAGAATTTTCATCATTCTCGGTTCCTAGGAACTTTACAGCCAGTGTACACTTATATTTGAATATATATTGCCTTTCAGCACATTGCTGACTGTGGCCGGAGCTTTGTATCCTCCTCCCTGCGTATATATTGCCTTAGATAATTTTTGAGAATTTTCATAATTCTCGGTTCCTAGGAACTTTACAGCCAGTGTACATTCCTCTTCGTATAAATATTGCCTTTCAGCACATCTCCGACTGTGGCCGGAGCTTTGTATCCTCCTCCCTGCGGATATATTGCCTTGATAATTTTTGAGAATTTTCATCATTCTCGGTTCCTAGGAACTTACAGCCAGTGTACACTTATATTTGAATATATATTGCCTTTCAGCACATTGCTGACTGTGGCCGGAGCTTTGTATCCTCCTCCCTGCGTATATATTGCCTTAGATAATTTTTGAGAATTTTCATAATTCTCGGTTCCTAGGAACTTTACAGCCAGCGTACATTCCTCCTCGTATAAATATTGCCTTTCAGCACATCTCCGACTGTGGCCGGAGCTTTGTATCCTCCTCCCTGCGTATATATTGCCTTGGATAATTTTTGAGAATTTGCATAATTCTCGGTTCCTAGGAACTTTACAGCCAGTGTACACTTATATTTGAATATATATTGCCTTTCAGCACATTGCTGACTGTGGCGGAGCTTTGTATCCTCCTCCCTGCGTATATATTGCCTTAGATAATTTTTTGAGAATTTTCATAATTCTCGTTCCTAGGAACTTTACAGCCAGCGTACATTCTCCTTGTATAAATATTGCCTTTCAGCACATCTCCGACTGTGGCCGGAGCTTTGTATCCTCCTCCCTGCGTATATATTGCCTTGGATAATTTTTGAGAATTTTCATAATTCTCGGTTCCTAGGAACTTTACAGCCAGTGTACATTCCTCTTCGTATAAATATTGCCTTTCAGCACATCTCCGACTGTGGCCGGAGCTTTGTATCCTCCTCCCTGCGGATATATTGCCTTGGATAATTTTTGAGAATTTTTATCATTCTCGGTTCCTAGGAACTTTACAGCCAGCGTACATTCCTCTCGTATAAATATTGCCTTTCAGCACATCTCCGACTGTGGCCGGAGCTTTGTATCCTCCTCCCTGCGTATATATTGCCTTGGATAATTTTTGAGAATTTGCATAATTCTCGGTTCCTAGGAACTTTACAGCCAGTGTACACTTGTTGTGTATATATTTGAATATATATTGCCTTTCAGCACATTGCTGACTGTGGCCGGAGCTTTGTATCCTCCTCCCTGCGTATATATTGCCTTAGATAATTTTTGAGAATTTTCATAATTCGCGGTTCCTAGGAACTTTACAGCCAGTGTACACTTTTAGTTTGCATATATATTGCCTTTCAGCACATCGCTGACTGTGGCCGGAGCTTTGTATCCTCCTCCCTGCGGATATATTGACTTGGATAATTTTTGAGAATTTTCATAATTCTCGGTTCCTAGAACTTTACAGCCAGTGTACATTCCTCTTCGTATAAATATTGCCTTTCAGCACATCTCCGACTGTGGCCGGAGCTTTGTATCCTCCTCCCTGCGGATATATTTCCTTGGATAATTTTTGAGAATTTTCATCATTCTCGGTTCCTAGGAACTTTACAGCCAGTGTACACTTATATTTGAATATATATTGCCTTTCAGCACATTGCTGACTGTGGCCGGAGCTTTGTATCTTCCTCCCTGCGTATATATTGCCTTAGATAATTTTTGAGAATTTTCATAATTCTCGGTTCCTAGCAACTTTACAGCCAGTGTACACTTTTAGTTGCATATATATTGCCTTTCAGCACATCGCTGACTGTGGCCGGAGCTTTGTATCCTCCTCCCTGCGCATATTTTGCCTTGGAAAATTTTTGAGAATTTGCATAATTCTCGGTTCCTAGGAACTTTACAGCCAGTGTACACTTATATTTGAATATATATTGCCTATCAGCACATCGCTGACTGTGGCCGGAGCTTTGTATCCTCCTCCTGCATATATATTGCCTTGGATAATTTTTGAGAATTTTCATCATTCTCGGTTCCTAGGAACTTTACAGCCAGTGTACACTTATATTTGAATATATATTGCCTATCAGCACATCGCTGACTGTGGCCGGAGCTTTGTATCCTCCTCCCTGCGTATATATTGCCTTAGATATTTGAATATATATTGCCTTTCAGCACATTGCTGACTGTGGCCGGAGCTTTGTATCCTCCTCCCTGCATATATATTGCCTTAGATAATTTTTGAGAATTTTCATCATTCTCGGTTCCTAGGAACTTTACAGCCAGTGTACACTTATATTTGAATATATATTGCCTTTCAGCACATTGCTGACTGTGGCCGGAGCTTTGTATCCTCCTCCCTGCGTATATATTGCCTTAGATAATTTTTGAGAATTTTCATAATTCTCGGTTCCTAGCAACTTTACAGCCAGTGTACACTTTTAGTTGCATATATATTGCCTTTCAGCACATCGCTGACTGTGGCCGGAGCTTTGTATCCTCCTCCCTGCGGATATATTGACTTGGATAATTTTTGAGAATTTTCATAATTCTCGGTTCCTAGGAACTTTACAGCCAGTGTACATTCCTCTTCGTATAAATATTGCCTTTCAGCACATCTCCGACTGTGGCCGGAGCTTTGTATCCTCCTCCCTGCGGATATATTTCCTTGGATAATTTTTGAGAATTTTCATCATTCTCGGTTCCTAGGAACTTTACAGCCAGTGTACACTTATATTTGAATATATATTGCCTTTCAGCACATTGCTGACTGTGGCCGGAGCTTTGTATCCTCCTCCCTGCGGATATATTGCCTTAGATAATTTTTGAGAATTTTCATAATTCTCGGTTCCTAGCAACTTTACAGCCAGTGTACACTTTTAGTTGCATATATATTGCCGTTCAGCACATCGCTGACTGTGGCCGGAGCTTTGTATCCTCCTCCCTGCGGATATATTTCCTTGGATAATTTTTGAGAATTTTCATCATTCTCGGTTCCTAGGAACTTTACAGCCAGTGTACACTTATATTTGAATATATATTGCCTATCAGCACATCGCTGACTGTGGCCGGAGCTTTGTATCCTCCTCCCTGCATATATATTGCCTTGGATAATTTTTGAGAATTTTCATCATTCTCGGTTCCTAGGAACTTTACAGCCAGTGTACACTTATATTTGAATATATATTGCCTATCAGCACATCGCTGACTGTGGCCGGAGCTTTGTATCCTCCTCCCTGCGTATATATTGCCTTAGATAATTTTTGAGAATTTTCATAATTCGCGGTTCCTAGGAACTTTACAGCCAGTGTACACGTCTAGTTGCATATATATTGCCTTTCAGCACATCGCTGACTGTGGCCGGAGCTTTGTATCCTCCTCCCTGCGTATATATTGCCTTGGATAATTTTTGAGAATTTGCATAATTCTCGGTTCCTAGGAACTTTACAGCCAGTGTACACTTATATTTGAATATATATTGCCTTTCAGCACATTGCTGACTGTGGCCGGAGCTTTGTATCCTCCTCCCTGCATATATATTGCCTTAGATAATTTTTGAGAATTTTCATCATTCTCGGTTCCTAGGAACTTTACAGCCAGTGTACACTTATATTTGAATATATATTGCCTTTCAGCACATTGCTGACTGTGGCCGGAGCTTTGTATCCTCCTCCCTGCATATATATTGCCTTAGATAATTTTTGAGAATTTTCATCATTCTCGGTTCCTAGGAACTTTACAGCCAGTGTACACTTATATTTGAATATATATTGCCTTTCAGCACATTGCTGACTGTGGCCGGAGCTTTGTATCCTCCTCCCTGCGTATATATTGCCTTAGATAATTTTTGAGAATTTTCATAATTCTCGGTTCCTAGGAACTTTACAGCCAGTGTACATTCCTCTTCGTATAAATATTGCCTTTCAGCACATCTCCGACTGTGGCCGGAGCTTTGTATCCTCCTCCCTGCGGATATATTGCCTTGGATAATTTTTGAGAATTTTCATCATTCTCGGTTCCTAGGAACTTTACAGCCAGTGTACACTTATATTTGAATATATATTGCCTTTCAGCACATTGCTGACTGTGCCGGAGCTTTGTATCCTCCTCCCTGCGTATATATTGCCTTAGATAATTTTTGAGAATTTTCATAATTCTCGGTTCCTAGGAACTTTACAGCCAGCGTACATTCCTCCTCGTATAAATATTGCCTTTCAGCACATCTCCGACTGTGGCCGGAGCTTTGTATCCTCCTCCCTGCGTATATATTGCCTTGGATAATTTTTGAGAATTTGCATAATTCTCGGTTCCTAGGAACTTTACAGCCAGTGTACACTTATATTTGAATATATATTGCCTTTCAGCACATTGCTGACTGTGGCCGGAGCTTTGTATCCTCCTCCCTGCGTATATATTGCCTTAGATAATTTTTGAGAATTTTCATAATTCTCGGTTCCTAGGAACTTTACAGCCAGCGTACATTCCTCCTTGTATAAATATTGCCTTTCAGCACATCTCCGACTGTGGCCGGAGCTTTGTATCCTCCTCCCTGCGTATATATTGCCTTGGATAATTTTTGAGAATTTTCATAATTCTCGGTTCCTAGGAACTTTACAGCCAGTGTACATTCCTCTTCGTATAAATATTGCCTTTCAGCACATCTCCGACTGTGGCCGGAGCTTTGTATCCTCCTCCCTGCGGATATATTGCCTTGGATAATTTTTGAGAATTTTTATCATTCTCGGTTCCTAGGAACTTTACAGCCAGCGTACATTCCTCCTCGTATAAATATTGCCTTTCAGCACATCTCCGACTGTGGCCGGAGCTTTGTATCCTCCTCCCTGCGTATATATTGCCTTGGATAATTTTTGAGAATTTGCATAATTCTCGGTTCCTAGGAACTTTACAGCCAGTGTACACTTGTTGTGTATATATTTGAATATATATTGCCTTTCAGCACATTGCTGACTGTGGCCGGAGCTTTGTATCCTCCTCCCTGCGTATATATTGCCTTAGATAATTTTTGAGAATTTTCATAATTCGCGGTTCCTAGGAACTTTACAGCCAGTGTACACTTTTAGTTGCATATATATTGCCTTTCAGCACATCGCTGACTGTGGCCGGAGCTTTGTATCCTCCTCCCTGCGGATATATTGACTTGGATAATTTTTGAGAATTTTCATAATTCTCGGTTCCTAGGAACTTTACAGCCAGTGTACATTCCTCTTCGTATAAATATTGCCTTTCAGCACATCTCCGACTGTGGCCGGAGCTTTGTATCCTCCTCCCTGCGGATATATTTCCTTGGATAATTTTTGAGAATTTTCATCATTCTCGGTTCCTAGGAACTTTACAGCCAGTGTACACTTATATTTGAATATATATTGCCTTTCAGCACATTGCTGACTGTGGCCGGAGCTTTGTATCTTCCTCCCTGCGTATATATTGCCTTAGATAATTTTTGAGAATTTTCATAATTCTCGGTTCCTAGCAACTTTACAGCCAGTGTACACTTTTAGTTGCATATATATTGCCTTTCAGCACATCGCTGACTGTGGCCGGAGCTTTGTATCCTCCTCCCTGCGCATATTTTGCCTTGGAAAATTTTTGAGAATTTGCATAATTCTCGGTTCCTAGGAACTTTACAGCCAGTGTACACTTATATTTGAATATATATTGCCTATCAGCACATCGCTGACTGTGGCCGGAGCTTTGTATCCTCCTCCCTGCATATATATTGCCTTGGATAATTTTTGAGAATTTTCATCATTCTCGGTTCCTAGGAACTTTACAGCCAGTGTACACTTATATTTGAATATATATTGCCTATCAGCACATCGCTGACTGTGGCCGGAGCTTTGTATCCTCCTCCCTGCGTATATATTGCCTTAGATAATTTTTGAGAATTTTCATAATTCGCGGTTCCTAGGAACTTTACAGCCAGTGTACACGTCTAGTTGCATATATATTGCCTTTCAGCACATCGCTGACTGTGGCCGGAGCTTTGTATCCTCCTCCCTGCGTATATATTGCCTTGGATAATTTTTTAGAATTTGCATAATTCTCGGTTCCTAGGAACTTTACAGCCAGTGTACACTTATATTTGAATATATATTGCCTTTCAGCACATTGCTGACTGTGGCCGGAGCTTTGTATCCTCCTCCCTGCATATATATTGCCTTAGATAATTTTTGAGAATTTTCATCATTCTCGGTTCCTAGGAACTTTACAGCCAGTGTACACTTATATTTGAATATATATTGCCTTTCAGCACATTGCTGACTGTGGCCGGAGCTTTGTATCCTCCTCCCTGCGTATATATTGCCTTAGATAATTTTTGAGAATTTTCATAATTCTCGGTTCCTAGCAACTTTACAGCCAGTGTACACTTTTAGTTGCATATATATTGCCTTTCAGCACATCGCTGACTGTGGCCGGAGCTTTGTATCCTCCTCCCTGCGGATATATTGACTTGGATAATTTTTGAGAATTTTCATAATTCTCGGTTCCTAGGAACTTTACAGCCAGTGTACATTCCTCTTCGTATAAATATTGCCTTTCAGCACATCTCCGACTGTGGCCGGAGCTTTGTATCCTCCTCCCTGCGGATATATTGCCTTGGATAATTTTTGAGAATTTTTATCATTCTCGGTTCCTAGGAACTTTACAGCCAGCGTACATTCCTCCTCGTATAAATATTGCCTTTCAGCACATCTCCGACTGTGGCCGGAGCTTTGTATCCTCCTCCCTGCGTATATATTGCCTTGGATAATTTTTGAGAATTTGCATAATTCTCGGTTCCTAGGAACTTTACAGCCAGTGTACACTTATATTTGAATATATATTGCCTTTCAGCACATTGCTGACTGTGGCCGGAGCTTTGTATCCTCCTCCCTGCATATATATTGCCTTAGATAATTTTTGAGAATTTTCATCATTCTCGGTTCCTAGGAACTTTACAGCCAGTGTACACTTATATTTGAATATATATTGCCTTTCAGCACATTGCTGACTGTGGCCGGAGCTTTGTATCCTCCTCCCTGCGTATATATTGCCTTAGATAATTTTTGAGAATTTTCATAATTCTCGGTTCCTAGCAACTTTACAGCCAGTGTACACTTTTAGTTGCATATATATTGCCTTTCAGCACATCGCTGACTGTGGCCGGAGCTTTGTATCCTCCTCCCTGCGCATATTTTGCCTTGGAACATTTTTGAGAATTTGCATAATTCTCGGTTCCTAGGAACTTTACAGCCAGTGTACACTTATATTTGAATATATATTGCCTATCAGCACATCGCTGACTGTGGCCGGAGCTTTGTATCCTCCTCCCTGCATATATATTGCCTTGGATAATTTTTGAGAATTTTCATCATTCTCGGTTCCTAGGAACTTTACAGCCAGTGTACACTTATATTTGAATATATATTGCCTATCAGCACATCGCTGACTGTGGCCGGAACTTTGTATCCTCCTCCCTGCGTATATATTGCCTTAGATAATTTTTGAGAATTTTCATAATTCGCGGTTCCTAGGAACTTTACAGCCAGTGTACACGTCTAGTTGCATATATATTGCCTTTCAGCACATCGCTGACTGTGGCCGGAGCTTTGTATCCTCCTCCCTGCGTATATATTGCCTTGGATAATTTTTGAGAATTTGCATAATTCTCGGTTCCTAGGAACTTTACAGCCAGTGTACACTTATATTTGAATATATATTGCCTTTCAGCACATTGCTGACTGTGGCCGGAGCTTTGTATCCTCCTCCCTGCATATATATTGCCTTAGATAATTTTTGAGAATTTTCATCATTCTCGGTTCCTAGGAACTTTACAGCCAGTGTACACTTATATTTGAATATATATTGCCTTTCAGCACATTGCTGACTGTGGCCGGAGCTTTGTATCCTCCTCCCTGCGTATATATTGCCTTAGATAATTTTTGAGAATTTTCATAATTCTCGGTTCCTAGCAACTTTACAGCCAGTGTACACTTTTAGTTGCATATATATTGCCTTTCAGCACATCGCTGACTGTGGCCGGAGCTTTGTATCCTCCTCCCTGCGGATATATTGACTTGGATAATTTTTGAGAATTTTCATAATTCTCGGTTCCTAGGAACTTTACAGCCAGTGTACATTCCTCTTCGTATAAATATTGCCTTTCAGCACATCTCCGACTGTGGCCGGAGCTTTGTATCCTCCTCCCTGCGATATATTGCCTTGGATAATTTTTGAGAATTTGTATCATTCTCGGTTCCTAGGAACTTTACAGCCAGCGTACATTCCTCCTCGTATAAATATTGCCTTTCAGCACATCGCCGACTGTGGCCGGAGCTTTGTATCCTCCTCCCTGCGTATATATTGCCTTGGATAATTTTTGAGAATTTGCATAATTCTCGGTTCCTAGGAACTTTACAGCCAGTGTACACTTATATTTGAATATATATTGCCTTTCAGCACATTGCTGACTGTGGCCGGAGCTTTGTATCCTCCTCCCTGCGTATATATTGCCTTAGATAATTTTTGAGAATTTTCATAATTCTCGGTTCCTAGCAACTTTACAGCCAGTGTACACTTTTAGTTGCATATATATTGCCTTTCAGCACATCGCTGACTGTGGCCGGAGCTTTGTATCCTCCTCCCTGCGCATATTTTGCCTTGGAAAATTTTTGAGAATTTGCATAATTCTCGGTTCCTAGGAACTTTACAGCCAGTGTACACTTATATTTGAATATATATTGCCTTTCAGCACATTGCTGACTGTGGCCGGAGCTTTGTATCCTCCTCCCTGCGGATATATTGCCTTGGATAATTTTTGAGAATTTTTATCATTCTCGGTTCCTAGGAACTTTACAGCCAGCGTACATTCTCCTCGTATAAATATTGCCTTTCAGCACATCTCCGACTGTGGCCGGAGCTTTGTATCCTCCTCCCTGCGGATATATTGCCTTGGATAATTTTTGAGAATTTTTATCATTCTCGGTTCCTAGGAACTTTACAGCCAGTGTACATTCTCCTCGTATAATATTGCCTTTCAGCACATCTCCGACTGTGGCCGGAGCTTTGTATCCTCCTCCCTGCGTATATATTGCCTTGGATAATTTTTGAGAATTTTCATCATTCTCGGTTCCTAGGAACTTTACAGCCAGTGTACACTTATATTTGAATATATATTGCCTTTCAGCACATTGCTGACTGTGGCCGGAGCTTTGTATCCTCCTCCCTGCGTATATATTGCCTTAGATAATTTTTGAGAATTTTCATAATTCTCGGTTCCTAGCAACTTTACAGCCAGTGTACACTTTAGTTGCATATATATTGCCTTTCAGCACATCGCTGACTGTGGCCGGAGCTTTGTATCCTCCTCCCTGCGTATATATTGCCTTAGATAATTTTTGAGAATTTTCATAATTCTCGGTTCCTAGGAACTTTACAGCCAGTGTACACTTATATTTGAATATATATTGCCTTTCAGCACATTGCTGACTGTGGCCGGAGCTTTGTATCCTCCTCCCTGCATATATATTGCCTTAGATAATTTTTGAGAATTTTCATCATTCTCGGTTCCTAGGAACTTTACAGCCAGTGTACACTTATATTTGAATATATATTGCCTTTCAGCACATTGCTGACTGTGGCCGGAGCTTTGTATCCTCCTCCCTGCGTATATATTGCCTTAGATAATTTTTGAGAATTTTCATAATTCTCGGTTCCTAGCAACTTTACAGCCAGTGTACACTTTTAGTTGCATATATATTGCCTTTCAGCACATCGCTGACTGTGGCCGGAGCTTTGTATCCTCCTCCCTGCGGATATATTGACTTGGATAATTTTTGAGAATTTTCATAATTCTCGGTTCCTAGGAACTTTACAGCCAGTGTACATTCCTCTTCGTATAAATATTGCCTTTCAGCACATCTCCGACTGTGGCCGGAGCTTTGTATCCTCCTCCCTGCGGATATATTGCCTTGGATAATTTTTGAGAATTTTTATCATTCTCGGTTCCTAGGAACTTTACAGCCAGCGTACATTCCTCCTCGTATAAATATTGCCTTTCAGCACATCTCCGACTGTGGCCGGAGCTTTGTATCCTCCTCCCTGCGTATATATTGCCTTGGATAATTTTTGAGAATTTGCATAATTCTCGGTTCCTAGGAACTTTACAGCCAGTGTACACTTATATTTGAATATATATTGCCTTTCAGCACATTGCTGACTGTGGCCGGAGCTTTGTATCCTCCTCCCTGCGTATATATTGCCTTAGATAATTTTTGAGAATTTTCATAATTCTCGGTTCCTAGCAACTTTACAGCCAGTGTACACTTTTAGTTGCATATATATTGCCTTTCAGCACATCGCTGACTGTGGCCGGAGCTTTGTATCCTCCTCCCTGCGCATATTTTGCCTTGGAAAATTTTTGAGAATTTGCATAATTCTCGGTTCCTAGGAACTTTACAGCCAGTGTACACTTATATTTGAATATATATTGCCTTTCAGCACATTGCTGACTGTGGCCGGAGCTTTGTATCCTCCTCCCTGCGGATATATTGCCTTGGATAATTTTTGAGAATTTTTATCATTCTCGGTTCCTAGGAACTTTACAGCCAGCGTACATTCCTCCTCGTATAAATATTGCCTTTCAGCACATCTCCGACTGTGGCCGGAGCTTTGTATCCTCCTCCCTGCGGATATATTGCCTTGGATAATTTTTGAGAATTTTTATCATTCTCGGTTCCTAGGAACTTTACAGCCAGCGTACATTCCTCCTCGTATAAATATTGCCTTTCAGCACATCTCCGACTGTGGCCGGAGCTTTGTATCCTCCTCCCTGCGTATATATTGCCTTGGATAATTTTTGAGAATTTTCATCATTCTCGGTTCCTAGGAACTTTACAGCCAGTGTACACTTATATTTGAATATATATTGCCTTTCAGCACATTGCTGACTGTGGCCGGAGCTTTGTATCCTCCTCCCTGCGTATATATTGCCTTAGATAATTTTTGAGAATTTTCATAATTCTCGGTTCCTAGCAACTTTACAGCCAGTGTACACTTTTAGTTGCATATATATTGCCTTTCAGCACATCGCTGACTGTGGCCGGAGCTTTGTATCCTCCTCCCTGCGTATATATTGCCTTAGATAATTTTTGAGAATTTTCATAATTCGCGGTTCCTAGGAACTTTACAGCCAGTGTACACTTATATTTGAATATATATTGCCTTTCAGCACATTGCTGACTGTGGCCGGAGCTTTGTATCCTCCTCCCTGCATATATATTGCCTTAGATAATTTTTGAGAATTTTCATCATTCTCGGTTCCTAGGAACTTTACAGCCAGTGTACACTTATATTTGAATATATATTGCCTTTCAGCACATTGCTGACTGTGGCCGGAGCTTTGTATCCTCCTCCCTGCGTATATATTGCCTTAGATAATTTTTGAGAATTTTCATAATTCTCGGTTCCTAGCAACTTTACAGCCAGTGTACACTTTTAGTTGCATATATATTGCCTTTCAGCACATCGCTGACTGTGGCCGGAGCTTTGTATCCTCCTCCCTGCGGATATATTGACTTGGATAATTTTTGAGAATTTTCATAATTCTCGGTTCCTAGGAACTTTACAGCCAGTGTACATTCCTCTTCGTATAAATATTGCCTTTCAGCACATCTCCGACTGTGGCCGGAGCTTTGTATCCTCCTCCCTGCGGATATATTGCCTTGGATAATTTTTGAGAATTTTTATCATTCTCGGTTCCTAGGAACTTTACAGCCAGCGTACATTCCTCCTCGTATAAATATTGCCTTTCAGCACATCTCCGACTGTGGCCGGAGCTTTGTATCCTCCTCCCTGCGTATATATTGCCTTGATAATTTTTGAGAATTTGCATAATTCTCGGTTCCTAGGAACTTTACAGCCAGTGTACACTTATATTTGAATATATATTGCCTTTCAGCACATTGCTGACTGTGGCCGGAGCTTTGTATCCTCCTCCCTGCGTATATATTGCCTTGGATAATTTTTGAGAATTTGCATAATTCTCGGTTCCTAGGAACTTTACAGCCAGTGTACACTTATATTTGAATATATATTGCCTTTCAGCACATTGCTGACTGTGGCCGGAGCTTTGTATCCTCCTCCCTGCATATATATTGCCTTAGATAATTTTTGAGAATTTTCATCATTCTCGTTCCTAGGAACTTTACAGCCAGTGTACACTTATATTTGAATATATATTGCCTTTCAGCACATTGCTGACTGTGGCCGGAGCTTTGTATCCTCCTCCCTGCGTATATATTGCCTTAGATAATTTTTGAGAATTTTCATAATTCTCGGTTCCTAGCAACTTTACAGCCAGTGTACACTTTTAGTTGCATATATATTGCCTTTCAGCACATCGCTGACTGTGGCCGGAGCTTTGTATCCTCCTCCCTGCGGATATATTGACTTGGATAATTTTTGAGAATTTTCATAATTCTCGGTTCCTAGGAACTTTACAGCCAGTGTACATTCCTCTTCGTATAAATATTGCCTTTCAGCACATCTCCGACTGTGGCCGGAGCTTTGTATCCTCCTCCCTGCGATATATTTCCTTGGATAATTTTTGAGAATTTCCATCATTCTCGGTTCCTAGGAACTTTACAGCCAGTGTACACTTATATTTGAATATATATTGCCTTTCAGCACATTGCTGACTGTGGCCGGAGCTTTGTATCCTCCTCCCTGCGTATATATTGCCTTAGATAATTTTTGAGAATTTTCATAATTCTCGGTTCCTAGCAACTTTACAGCCAGTGTACACTTTTAGTTGCATATATATTGCCGTTCAGCACATCGCTGACTGTGGCCGGAGCTTTGTATCCTCCTCCCTGCGGATATATTGACTTGGATAATTTTTGAGAATTTTCATAATTCTCGGTTCCTAGGAACTTTACAGCCAGTGTACATTCCTCTTCGTATAAATATTGCCTTTCAGCACATCTCCGACTGTGGCCGGAGCTTTGTATCCTCCTCCCTGCGGATATATTTCCTTGGATAATTTTTGAGAATTTTCATCATTCTCGGTTCCTAGGAACTTTACAGCCAGTGTACACTTATATTTGAATATATATTGCCTTTCAGCACATTGCTGACTGTGGCCGGAGCTTTGTATCCTCCTCCCTGCGTATATATTGCCTTAGATAATTTTTGAGAATTTTCATAATTCTCGGTTCCTAGCAACTTTACAGCCAGTGTACACTTTTAGTTGCATATATATTGCCTTTCAGCACATCGCTGACTGTGGCCGGAGCTTTGTATCCTCCTCCCTGCGTATATTTTGCCTTGGAAAATTTTTGAGAATTTGCATAATTCTCGGTTCCTAGGAACTTTACAGCCAGTGTACACTTATATTTGAATATATATTGCCTATCAGCACATCGCTGACTGTGGCCGGAGCTTTGTATCCTCCTCCCTGCATATATATTGCCTTGGATAATTTTTGAGAATTTTCATCATTCTCGGTTCCTAGGAACTTTACAGCCAGTGTACACTTATATTTGAATATATATTGCCTATCAGCACATCGCTGACTGTGGCCGGAGCTTTGTATCCTCCTCCCTGCGTATATATTGCCTTAGATAATTTTTGAGAATTTTCATAATTCGCGGTTCCTAGGAACTTTACAGCCAGTGTACACGTCTAGTTGCATATATATTGCCTTTCAGCACATCGCTGACTGTGGCCGGAGCTTTGTATCCTCCTCCCTGCGTATATATTGCCTTGGATAATTTTTGAGAATTTGCATAATTCTCGGTTCCTAGGAACTTTACAGCCAGTGTACACTTATATTTGAATATATATTGCCTTTCAGCACATTGCTGACTGTGGCCGGAGCTTTGTATCCTCCTCCCTGCATATATATTGCCTTAGATAATTTTTGAGAATTTTCATCATTCTCGGTTCCTAGGAACTTTACAGCCAGTGTACACTTATATTTGAATATATATTGCCTTTCAGCACATTGCTGACTGTGGCCGGAGCTTTGTATCCTCCTCCCTGCGTATATATTGCCTTAGATAATTTTTGAGAATTTTCATAATTCTCGGTTCCTAGCAACTTTACAGCCAGTGTACACTTTTAGTTGCATATATATTGCCTTTCAGCACATCGCTGACTGTGGCCGGAGCTTTGTATCCTCCTCCCTGCGGATATATTGACTTGGATAATTTTTGAGAATTTTCATAATTCTCGGTTCCTAGGAACTTTACAGCCAGTGTACATTCCTCTTCGTATAAATATTGCCTTTCAGCACATCTCCGACTGTGGCCGGAGCTTTGTATCCTCCTCCCTGCGGATATATTGCCTTGGATAATTTTTGAGAATTTTTATCATTCTCGGTTCCTAGGAACTTTACAGCCAGCGTACATTCCTCCTCGTATAAATATTGCCTTTCAGCACATCTCCGACTGTGGCCGGAGCTTTGTATCCTCCTCCCTGCGTATATATTGCCTTGGATAATTTTTGAGAATTTGCATAATTCTCGGTTCCTAGGAACTTTACAGCCAGTGTACACTTATATTTGAATATATATTGCCTTTCAGCACATTGCTGACTGTGGCCGGAGCTTTGTATCCTCCTCCCTGCGGATATATTGCCTTGGATAATTTTTGAGAATTTTTATCATTCTCGGTTCCTAGGAACTTTACAGCCAGCGTACATTCCTCCTCGTATAAATATTGCCTTTCAGCACATCTCCGACTGTGGCCGGAGCTTTGTATCCTCCTCCCTGCGTATATATTGCCTTGGATAATTTTTGAGAATTTTCATAATTCTCGGTTCCTAGGAACTTTACAGCCAGTGTACATTCCTCTTCGTATAAATATTGCCTTTCAGCACATCTCCGACTGTGGCCGGAGCTTTGTATCCTCCTCCCTGCGGATATATTGCCTTGGATAATTTTTGAGAATTTTTATCATTCTCGGTTCCTAGCAACTTTACAGCCAGTGTACACTTTTAGTTGCATATATATTGCCTTTCAGCACATCGCTGACTGTGGCCGGAGCTTTGTATCCTCCTCCCTGCGCATATTTTGCCTTGGAAAATTTTTGAGAATTTGCATAATTCTCGGTTCCTAGGAACTTTACAGCCAGTGTACACTTATATTTGAATATATATTGCCTATCAGCACATCGCTGACTGTGGCCGGAGCTTTGTATCCTCCTCCCTGCATATATATTGCCTTGGATAATTTTTGAGAATTTTCATCATTCTCGGTTCCTAGGAACTTTACAGCCAGTGTACACTTATATTTGAATATATATTGCCTTTCAGCACATCGCTGACTGTGGCCGGAGCTTTGTATCCTCCTCCCTGCGTATATATTGCTTAGATAATTTTTGAGAATTTTCATAATTCTCGGTTCCTAGGAACTTTACAGCCAGTGTACACGTCTAGTTGCATATATATTGCCTTTCAGCACATCGCTGACTGTGGCCGGAGCTTTGTATCCTCCTCCCTGCGTATATATTGCCTTGGATAATTTTTGAGAATTTGCATAATTCTCGGTTCCTAGGAACTTTACAGCCAGTGTACACTTATATTTGAATATATATTGCCTTTCAGCACATTGCTGACTGTGGCCGGAGCTTTGTATCCTCCTCCCTGCATATATATTGCCTTAGATAATTTTTGAGAATTTTCATCATTCTCGGTTCCTAGGAACTTTACAGCCAGTGTACACTTATATTTGAATATATATTGCCTTTCAGCACATTGCTGACTGTGGCCGGAGCTTTGTATCCTCCTCCCTGCGTATATATTGCCTTAGATAATTTTTGAGAATTTTCATAATTCTCGGTTCCTAGCAACTTTACAGCCAGTGTACACTTTTAGTTGCATATATATTGCCTTTCAGCACATCGCTGACTGTGGCCGGAGCTTTGTATCCTCCTCCCTGCGGATATATTGACTTGGATAATTTTTGAGAATTTTCATAATTCTCGGTTCCTAGGAACTTTACAGCCAGTGTACATTCCTCTTCGTATAAATATTGCCTTTCAGCACATCTCCGACTGTGGCCGGAGCTTTGTATCCTCCTCCCTGCGGATATATTGCCTTGGATAATTTTTGAGAATTTTTATCATTCTCGGTTCCTAGGAACTTTACAGCCAGCGTACATTCTCCTCGTATAAATATTGCCTTTCAGCACATCTCCGACTGTGGCCGGAGCTTTGTATCCTCCTCCCTGCGTATATATTGCCTTGGATAATTTTTGAGAATTTGCATAATTCTCGGTTCCTAGGAACTTTACAGCCAGTGTACACTTATATTTGAATATATATTGCCTTTCAGCACATTGCTGACTGTGGCCGGAGCTTTGTATCCTCCTCCCTGCGTATATATTGCCTTGGATAATTTTTGAGAATTTTCATCATTCTCGGTTCCTAGGAACTTTACAGCCAGTGTACACTTATATTTGATATATATTGCCTTTCAGCACATCGCTGACTGTGGCCGGAGCTTTGTATCCTCCTCCCTGCGTATATATTGCCTTGGATAATTTTTGAGAATTTTCATAATTCTCGGTTCCTAGGAACTTTACAGCCAGTGTACATTCTCTTCGTATATATATTGCCTTTCAGCACATCTCGACTGTGGCCGGAGCTTTGTATCCTCCTCCCTGCGGATATATTGCCTTGGATAATTTTTGAGAATTTTCATAATTCTCGGTTCCTAGCAACTTTACAGCCAGTGTACACTTTTAGTTGCATATATATTGCCTTTCAGCACATCGCTGACTGTGGCCGGAGCTTTGTATCCTCCTCCCTGCGATATATTTGCCTTGGATAATTTTTGAGAATTTTCATCATTCTCGGTTCCTAGGAACTTTACAGCCAGTGTACACTTATATTTGAATATATATTGCCTTTCAGCACATCGCTGACTGTGGCCGGAGCTTTGTATCCTCCTCCCTGCGTATATATTGCCTTAGATAATTTTTGAGAATTTTCATAATTCTCGGTTCCTAGGAACTTTACAGCCAGTGTACACTTTATTTGAATATATATTGCCTTTCAGCACATCGCTGACTGTGGCCGGAGCTTTGTATCCTCCTCCCTGCGTATATATTGCCTTAGATAATTTTTGAGAATTTTCATAATTCTCGGTTCCTAGGAACTTTACAGCCAGTGTACACTTTTATTGATATATATTGCCTTTCAGCACATGCTGACTGTGGCCGGAGCTTTGTATCCTCCTCCCTGCATATATATTGCCTTGATAATTTTTGAGAATTTTCATAATTCTCGGTTCCTAGGAACTTTACAGCCAGTGTACACTTATATTTGAATATATATTGCCTTTCAGCACATTGCTGACTGTGGCCGGAGCTTTGTATCCTCCTCCCTGCGTATATATTGCCTTAGATAATTTTTGAGAATTTTCATAATTCTCGGTTCCTAGAACTTTACAGCCAGTGTACACTTATATTTGAATATATATTGCCTTTCAGCACATCGCTGACTGTGGCCGGAGCTTTGTATCCTCCTCCCTGCGATATATTGCTTAGATAATTTTTGAGAATTTTCATAATTCTCGGTTCCTAGGAACTTTACAGCCAGTGTACATTCTCTTGTATAAATATTGCCTTTCAGCACATCTCCGACTGTGGCCGGAGCTTTGTATCCTCCTCCCTGCGATATATTGCCTTGGATAATTTTTGAGAATTTTCATCATTCTCGGTTCCTAGGAACTTTACAGCCAGTGTACACTTCCTCTTCGTATAAATATTGCCTTTCAGCACATCTCCTGACTGTGGCCGGAGCTTTGTATCCTCCTCCCTGCGTATATATTGCCTTGGATAATTTTTGAGAATTTTCATAATTCTCGGTTCCTAGGAACTTTACAGCCAGTGTACACTTATATTTGAATATATATTGCCTTTCAGCACATTGCTGACTGTGGCCGGAGCTTTGTATCCTCCTCCCTGCGTATATATTGCCTTAGATAATTTTTGAGAATTTTCATAATTCTCGGTTCCTAGCAACTTTACAGCCAGTGTACACTTTTAGTTGCATATATATTGCCTTTCAGCACATCGCTGACTGTGGCCGGAGCTTTGTATCCTCCTCCCTGCGTATATATTGCCTTGGATAATTTTTGAGAATTTGCATAATTCTCGGTTCCTAGGAACTTTACAGCCAGTGTACACTTATATTTGAATATATATTGCCTTTCAGCACATGCTGACTGTGGCCGGAGCTTTGTATCCTCCTCCCTGCATATATATTGCCTTGGATAATTTTTGAGAATTTTCATCATTCTCGGTTCCTAGGAACTTTACAGCCAGTGTACACTTATATTTGAATATATATTGCCTTTCAGCACATCGCTGACTGTGGCCGGAGCTTTGTATCCTCCTCCCTGCGTATATATTGCCTTAGATAATTTTTGAGAATTTTCATAATTCTCGGTTCCTAGGAACTTTACAGCCAGTGTACACTTCTAGTTGCATATATATTGCCTTTCAGCACATCGCTGACTGTGGCCGGAGCTTTGTATCCTCCTCCCTGCGTATATATTGCCTTGGATAATTTTTGAGAATTTGCATAATTCTCGGTTCCTAGGAACTTTACAGCCAGTGTACACTTATATTTGAATATATATTGCCTTTCAGCACATTGCTGACTGTGGCCGGAGCTTTGTATCCTCCTCCCTGCATATATATTGCCTTAGATAATTTTTGAGAATTTTCATCATTCTCGGTTCCTAGGAACTTTACAGCCAGTGTACACTTATATTTGAATATATATTGCCTTTCAGCACATTGCTGACTGTGGCCGGAGCTTTGTATCCTCCTCCCTGCGTATATATTGCCTTAGATAATTTTTGAGAATTTTCATAATTCTCGGTTCCTAGCAACTTTACAGCCAGTGTACACTTTTAGTTGCATATATATTGCCTTTCAGCACATCGCTGACTGTGGCCGGAGCTTTGTATCCTCCTCCCTGCGGATATATTGACTTGGATAATTTTTGAGAATTTTCATAATTCTCGGTTCCTAGGAACTTTACAGCCAGTGTACATTCTCTTCGTATAAATATTGCCTTTCAGCACATCTCCGACTGTGGCCGGAGCTTTGTATCCTCCTCCCTGCGGATATATTGCCTTGGATAATTTTTGAGAATTTTTATCATTCTCGGTTCCTAGGAACTTTACAGCCAGCGTACATTCCTCCTCGTATAAATATTGCCTTTCAGCACATCTCCGACTGTGGCCGGAGCTTTGTATCCTCCTCCCTGCGTATATATTGCCTTGGATAATTTTTGAGAATTTGCATAATTCTCGGTTCCTAGGAACTTTACAGCCAGTGTACACTTATATTTGAATATATATTGCCTTTCAGCACATTGCTGACTGTGGCCGGAGCTTTGTATCCTCCTCCCTGCGGATATATTGCCTTGGATAATTTTTGAGAATTTTTATCATTCTCGGTTCCTAGGAACTTTACAGCCAGCGTACATTCCTCTCGTATAAATATTGCCTTTCAGCACATCTCCGACTGTGGCCGGAGCTTTGTATCCTCCTCCCTGCGTATATATTGCCTTGGATAATTTTTGAGAATTTTCATAATTCTCGGTTCCTAGGAACTTTACAGCCAGTGTACATTCCTCTTCGTATAAATATTGCCTTTCAGCACATCTCCGACTGTGGCCGGAGCTTTGTATCCTCCTCCCTGCGGATATATTGCCTTGGATAATTTTTGAGAATTTTTATCATTCTCGGTTCCTAGCAACTTTACAGCCAGTGTACACTTTTAGTTGCATATATATTGCCTTTCAGCACATCGCTGACTGTGGCCGGAGCTTTGTATCCTCCTCCCTGCGCATATTTTGCCTTGGATAATTTTTGAGAATTTGCATAATTCTCGGTTCCTAGGAACTTTACAGCCAGTGTACACTTATATTTGAATATATATTGCCTATCAGCACATCGCTGACTGTGGCCGGAGCTTTGTATCCTCCTCCCTGCGTATATATTGCCTTAGATAATTTTTGAGAATTTTCATAATTCTCGGTTCCTAGCAACTTTACAGCCAGTGTACACTTTTAGTTGCATATATATTGCCTTTCAGCACATCGCTGACTGTGGCCGGAGCTTTGTATCCTCCTCCCTGCGGATATATTGACTTGGATAATTTTTGAGAATTTTCATAATTCTCGGTTCCTAGGAACTTTACAGCCAGTGTACATTCCTCTTCGTATAAATATTGCCTTTCAGCACATCTCCGACTGTGGCCGGAGCTTTGTATCCTCCTCCCTGCGGATATATTGCCTTGGATAATTTTTGAGAATTTTTATCATTCTCGGTTCCTAGGAACTTTACAGCCAGCGTACATTCCTCCTCGTATAAATATTGCCTTTCAGCACATCTCCGACTGTGGCCGGAGCTTTGTATCCTCCTCCCTGCGTATATATTGCCTTGGATAATTTTTGAGAATTTGCATAATTCTCGGTTCCTAGGAACTTTACAGCCAGTGTACACTTATATTTGAATATATATTGCCTTTCAGCACATTGCTGACTGTGGCCGGAGCTTTGTATCCTCCTCCCTGCGGATATATTGCCTTGGATAATTTTTGAGAATTTTTATCATTCTCGGTTCCTAGGAACTTTACAGCCAGCGTACATTCCTCTCGTATAAATATTGCCTTTCAGCACATCTCCGACTGTGGCCGGAGCTTTGTATCCTCCTCCCTGCGTATATATTGCCTTGGATAATTTTTGAGAATTTTCATAATTCTCGGTTCCTAGGAACTTTACAGCCAGTGTACATTCCTCTTCGTATAAATATTGCCTTTCAGCACATCTCCGACTGTGGCCGGAGCTTTGTATCCTCCTCCCTGCGGATATATTGCCTTGGATAATTTTTGAGAATTTTTATCATTCTCGGTTCCTAGCAACTTTACAGCCAGTGTACACTTTTAGTTGCATATATATTGCCTTTCAGCACATCGCTGACTGTGGCCGGAGCTTTGTATCCTCCTCCCTGCGCATATTTTGCCTTGGAAAATTTTTGAGAATTTGCATAATTCTCGGTTCCTAGGAACTTTACAGCCAGTGTACACTTATATTTGAATATATATTGCCTATCAGCACATCGCTGACTGTGGCCGGAGCTTTGTATCCTCCTCCCTGCATATATATTGCCTTGGATAATTTTTGAGAATTTTCATCATTCTCGGTTCCTAGGAACTTTACAGCCAGTGTACACTTATATTTGAATATATATTGCCTATCAGCACATCGCTGACTGTGGCCGGAGCTTTGTATCCTCCTCCCTGCGTATATATTGCCTTAGATAATTTTTGAGAATTTTCATAATTCGCGGTTCCTAGGAACTTTACAGCCAGTGTACACGTCTAGTTGCATATATATTGCCTTTCAGCACATCGCTGACTGTGGCCGGAGCTTTGTATCCTCCTCCCTGCGTATATATTGCCTTGGATAATTTTTGAGAATTTGCATAATTCTCGGTTCCTAGGAACTTTACAGCCAGTGTACACTTATATTTGAATATATATTGCCTTTCAGCACATTGCTGACTGTGGCCGGAGCTTTGTATCCTCCTCCCTGCATATATATTGCCTTAGATAATTTTTGAGAATTTTCATCATTCTCGGTTCCTAGGAACTTTACAGCCAGTGTACACTTATATTTGAATATATATTGCCTTTCAGCACATTGCTGACTGTGGCCGGAGCTTTGTATCCTCCTCCCTGCGTATATATTGCCTTAGATAATTTTTGAGAATTTTCATAATTCTCGGTTCCTAGCAACTTTACAGCCAGTGTACACTTTTAGTTGCATATATATTGCCTTTCAGCACATCGCTGACTGTGGCCGGAGCTTTGTATCCTCCTCCCTGCGGATATATTGACTTGGATAATTTTTGAGAATTTTCATAATTCTCGGTTCCTAGGAACTTTACAGCCAGTGTACATTCCTCTTCGTATAAATATTGCCTTTCAGCACATCTCCGACTGTGGCCGGAGCTTTGTATCCTCCTCCCTGCGGATATATTGCCTTGGATAATTTTTGAGAATTTTTATCATTCTCGGTTCCTAGGAACTTTACAGCCAGTGTACATTCCTCTCGTATAAATATTGCCTTTCAGCACATCTCCGACTGTGGCCGGAGCTTTGTATCCTCCTCCCTGCGGATATATTGCCTTGGATAATTTTTGAGAATTTTTATCATTCTCGGTTCCTAGGAACTTTACAGCCAGTGTACACTTATATTTGAATATATATTGCCTTTCAGCACATTGCTGACTGTGGCCGGAGCTTTGTATCCTCCTCCCTGCGGATATATTGCCTTGGATAATTTTTGAGAATTTTTATCATTCTCGGTTCCTAGGAACTTTACAGCCAGTGTACATTCCTCTTCGTATAAATATTGCCTTTCAGCACATCTCCGACTGTGGCCGGAGCTTTGTATCCTCCTCCCTGCGTATATATTGCCTTGGATAATTTTTGAGAATTTTCATAATTCTCGGTTCCTAGGAACTTTACAGCCAGTGTACATTCCTCTTCGTATAAATATTGCCTTTCAGCACATCTCCGACTGTGGCCGGAGCTTTGTATCCTCCTCCCTGCGGATATATTGCCTTGGATAATTTTTGAGAATTTTCATAATTCTCGGTTCCTAGGAACTTTACAGCCAGTGTACACTTCTCTTCGTATAAATATTGCCTTTCAGCACATCGCCGACTGTGGCCGGAGCTTTGTATCCTCCTCCCTGCGATATATTGCCTTGGATAATTTTTGAGAATTTTTATCATTCTCGGTTCCTAGCAACTTTACAGCCAGTGTACACTTTTAGTTGCATATATATTGCCTTTCAGCACATCGCTGACTGTGGCCGGAGCTTTGTATCCTCCTCCCTGCGATATATTGCCTTGGATAATTTTTGAGAATTTGCATAATTCTCGGTTCCTAGGAACTTTACAGCCAGTGTACACTTATATTTGAATATATATTGCCTTTCAGCACATCGCTGACTGTGGCCGGAGCTTTGTATCCTCCTCCCTGCGATATATATTGCCTTGGATAATTTTTGAGAATTTTCATCATTCTCGGTTCCTAGGAACTTTACAGCCAGTGTACACTTATATTTGAATAAATATTGCCTTTCAGCACATCTCCGACTGTGGCCGGAGCTTTGTATCCTCCTCCCTGCGGATATATTGCCTTGGATAATTTTTGAGAATTTTTATCATTCTCGGTTCCTAGAACTTTACAGCCAGTGTACACTCTAGTTGCATATATATTGCCTTTCAGCACATCGCTGACTGTGGCCGGAGCTTTGTATCCTCCTCCCTGCGTATATATTGCCTTGGATAATTTTTGAGAATTTGCATAATTCTCGGTTCCTAGGAACTTTACAGCCAGTGTACACTTATATTTGAATATATATTGCCTTTCAGCACATTGCTGACTGTGGCCGGAGCTTTGTATCCTCCTCCCTGCGGATATATTGACTTGGATAATTTTTGAGAATTTTCATAATTCTCGGTTCCTAGGAACTTTACAGCCAGTGTACATTCCTCTTCGTATAAATATTGCCTTTCAGCACATCTCCGACTGTGGCCGGAGCTTTGTATCCTCCTCCCTGCGGATATATTGCCTTGGATAATTTTTGAGAATTTTTATCATTCTCGGTTCCTAGGAACTTTACAGCCAGCGTACATTCCTCCTCGTATAAATATTGCCTTTCAGCACATCTCCGACTGTGGCCGGAGCTTTGTATCCTCCTCCCTGCGTATATATTGCCTTGGATAATTTTTGAGAATTTGCATAATTCTCGGTTCCTAGGAACTTTACAGCCAGTGTACACTTATATTTGAATATATATTGCCTTTCAGCACATTGCTGACTGTGGCCGGAGCTTTGTATCCTCCTCCCTGCATATATATTGCCTTAGATAATTTTTGAGAATTTTCATCATTCTCGGTTCCTAGGAACTTTACAGCCAGTGTACACTTATATTTGAATATATATTGCCTTTCAGCACATTGCTGACTGTGGCCGGAGCTTTGTATCCTCCTCCCTGCGTATATATTGCCTTAGATAATTTTTGAGAATTTTCATAATTCTCGGTTCCTAGCAACTTTACAGCCAGTGTACACTTTTAGTTGCATATATATTGCCTTTCAGCACATCGCTGACTGTGGCCGGAGCTTTGTATCCTCCTCCCTGCGCATATTTTGCCTTGGAAAATTTTTGAGAATTTGCATAATTCTCGGTTCCTAGGAACTTTACAGCCAGTGTACACTTATATTTGAATATATATTGCCTATCAGCACATCGCTGACTGTGGCCGGAGCTTTGTATCCTCCTCCCTGCATATATATTGCCTTGGATAATTTTTGAGAATTTTCATCATTCTCGGTTCCTAGGAACTTTACAGCCAGTGTACACTTATATTTGAATATATATTGCCTATCAGCACATCGCTGACTGTGGCCGGAACTTTGTATCCTCCTCCCTGCGTATATATTGCCTTAGATAATTTTTGAGAATTTTCATAATTCGCGGTTCCTAGGAACTTTACAGCCAGTGTACACGTCTAGTTGCATATATATTGCCTTTCAGCACATCGCTGACTGTGGCCGGAGCTTTGTATCCTCCTCCCTGCGTATATATTGCCTTGGATAATTTTTTGAGAATTTGCATAATTCTCGGTTCCTAGGAACTTTACAGCCAGTGTACACTTATATTTGAATATATATTGCCTTTCAGCACATTGCTGACTGTGGCCGGAGCTTTGTATCCTCCTCCCTGCATATATATTGCCTTAGATAATTTTTGAGAATTTTCATCATTCTCGGTTCCTAGGAACTTTACAGCCAGTGTACACTTATATTTGAATATATATTGCCTTTCAGCACATTGCTGACTGTGGCCGGAGCTTTGTATCCTCCTCCCTGCGTATATATTGCCTTAGATAATTTTTGAGAATTTTCATAATTCTCGGTTCCTAGCAACTTTACAGCCAGTGTACACTTTTAGTTGCATATATATTGCCTTTCAGCACATCGCTGACTGTGGCCGGAGCTTTGTATCCTCCTCCCTGCGGATATATTGACTTGGATAATTTTTGAGAATTTTCATAATTCTCGGTTCCTAGGAACTTTACAGCCAGTGTACATTCCTCTTCGTATAAATATTGCCTTTCAGCACATCTCCGACTGTGGCCGGAGCTTTGTATCCTCCTCCCTGCGGATATATTGCCTTGGATAATTTTTGAGAATTTGTATCATTCTCGGTTCCTAGGAACTTTACAGCCAGCGTACATTCCTCCTCGTATAAATATTGCCTTTCAGCACATCTCCGACTGTGGCCGGAGCTTTGTATCCTCCTCCCTGCGTATATATTGCCTTGGATAATTTTTGAGAATTTGCATAATTCTCGGTTCCTAGGAACTTTACAGCCAGTGTACACTTATATTTGAATATATATTGCCTTTCAGCACATTGCTGACTGTGGCCGGAGCTTTGTATCCTCCTCCCTGCGTATATATTGCCTTAGATAATTTTTGAGAATTTTCATAATTCTCGGTTCCTAGCAACTTTACAGCCAGTGTACACTTTTAGTTGCATATATATTGCCTTTCAGCACATCGCTGACTGTGGCCGGAGCTTTGTATCCTCCTCCCTGCGGATATATTGACTTGGATAATTTTTGAGAATTTTCATAATTCTCGGTTCCTAGGAACTTTACAGCCAGTGTACATTCCTCTTCGTATAAATATTGCCTTTCAGCACATCTCCGACTGTGGCCGGAGCTTTGTATCCTCCTCCCTGCGGATATATTTCCTTGGATAATTTTTGAGAATTTTCATCATTCTCGGTTCCTAGGAACTTTACAGCCAGTGTACACTTATATTTGAATATATATTGCCTTTCAGCACATTGCTGACTGTGGCCGGAGCTTTGTATCCTCCTCCCTGCGTATATATTGCCTTAGATAATTTTTGAGAATTTTCATAATTCTCGGTTCCTAGCAACTTTACAGCCAGTGTACACTTTTAGTTGCATATATATTGCCTTTCAGCACATCGCTGACTGTGGCCGGAGCTTTGTATCCTCCTCCCTGCGCATATTTTGCCTTGGAAAATTTTTGAGAATTTGCATAATTCTCGGTTCCTAGGAACTTTACAGCCAGTGTACACTTATATTTGAATATATATTGCCTATCAGCACATCGCTGACTGTGGCCGGAGCTTTGTATCCTCCTCCCTGCATATATATTGCCTTGGATAATTTTTGAGAATTTTCATCATTCTCGGTTCCTAGGAACTTTACAGCCAGTGTACACTTATATTTGAATATATATTGCCTATCAGCACATCGCTGACTGTGGCCGGAACTTTGTATCCTCCTCCCTGCGTATATATTGCCTTAGATAATTTTTGAGAATTTTCATAATTCGCGGTTCCTAGGAACTTTACAGCCAGTGTACACGTCTAGTTGCATATATATTGCCTTTCAGCACATCGCTGACTGTGGCCGGAGCTTTGTATCCTCCTCCCTGCGTATATATTGCCTTGGATAATTTTTGAGAATTTGCATAATTCTCGGTTCCTAGGAACTTTACAGCCAGTGTACACTTATATTTGAATATATATTGCCTTTCAGCACATTGCTGACTGTGGCCGGAGCTTTGTATCCTCCTCCCTGCATATATATTGCCTTAGATAATTTTTGAGAATTTTCATCATTCTCGGTTCCTAGGAACTTTACAGCCAGTGTACACTTATATTTGAATATATATTGCCTTTCAGCACATTGCTGACTGTGGCCGGAGCTTTGTATCCTCCTCCCTGCGTATATATTGCCTTAGATAATTTTTGAGAATTTTCATAATTCTCGGTTCCTAGCAACTTTACAGCCAGTGTACACTTTTAGTTGCATATATATTGCCTTTCAGCACATCGCTGACTGTGGCCGGAGCTTTGTATCCTCCTCCCTGCGGATATATTGACTTGGATAATTTTTGAGAATTTTCATAATTCTCGGTTCCTAGGAACTTTACAGCCAGTGTACATTCCTCTTCGTATAAATATTGCCTTTCAGCACATCTCCGACTGTGGCCGGAGCTTTGTATCCTCCTCCCTGCGGATATATTGCCTTGGATAATTTTTGAGAATTTGTATCATTCTCGGTTCCTAGGAACTTTACAGCCAGCGTACATTCCTCCTCGTATAAATATTGCCTTTCAGCACATCTCCGACTGTGGCCGGAGCTTTGTATCCTCCTCCCTGCGTATATATTGCCTTGGATAATTTTTGAGAATTTGCATAATTCTCGGTTCCTAGGAACTTTACAGCCAGTGTACACTTATATTTGAATATATATTGCCTTTCAGCACATTGCTGACTGTGGCCGGAGCTTTGTATCCTCCTCCCTGCGTATATATTGCCTTAGATAATTTTTGAGAATTTTCATAATTCTCGGTTCCTAGCAACTTTACAGCCAGTGTACACTTTTAGTTGCATATATATTGCCTTTCAGCACATCGCTGACTGTGGCCGGAGCTTTGTATCCTCCTCCCTGCGGATATATTGACTTGGATAATTTTTGAGAATTTTCATAATTCTCGGTTCCTAGGAACTTTACAGCCAGTGTACATTCCTCTTCGTATAAATATTGCCTTTCAGCACATCTCCGACTGTGGCCGGAGCTTTGTATCCTCCTCCCTGCGGATATATTTCCTTGGATAATTTTTGAGAATTTTCATCATTCTCGGTTCCTAGGAACTTTACAGCCAGTGTACACTTATATTTGAATATATATTGCCTTTCAGCACATTGCTGACTGTGGCCGGAGCTTTGTATCCTCCTCCCTGCGTATATATTGCCTTAGATAATTTTTGAGAATTTTCATAATTCTCGGTTCCTAGCAACTTTACAGCCAGTGTACACTTTTAGTTGCATATATATTGCCTTTCAGCACATCGCTGACTGTGGCCGGAGCTTTGTATCCTCCTCCCTGCGCATATTTTGCCTTGGAAAATTTTTGAGAATTTGCATAATTCTCGGTTCCTAGGAACTTTACAGCCAGTGTACACCTATATTTGAATATATATTGCCTTTCAGCACATTGCTGACTGTGGCCGGAGCTTTGTATCCTCCTCCCTGCGGATATATTGCCTTGGATAATTTTTGAGAATTTTTATCATTCTCGGTTCCTAGGAACTTTACAGCCAGCGTACATTCCTCCTCGTATAAATATTGCCTTTCAGCACATCTCCGACTGTGGCCGGAGCTTTGTATCCTCCTCCCTGCGGATATATTGACTTGGATAATTTTTGAGAATTTTCATAATTCTCGGTTCCTAGGAACTTTACAGCCAGTGTACATTCCTCTTCGTATAAATATTGCCTTTCAGCACATCTCCGACTGTGGCCGGAGCTTTGTATCCTCCTCCCTGCGGATATATTGCCTTGGATAATTTTGGAGAATTTTTATCATTCTCGGTTCCTAGGAACTTTACAGCCAGTGTACATTCCTCTTCGTATAAATATTGCCTTTCAGCACATCTCCGACTGTGGCCGGAGCTTTGTATCCTCCTCCCTGCGGATATATTGCCTTGGATAATTTTTGAGAATTTTTATCATTCTCGGTTCCTAGGAACTTTACAGCCAGCGTACATTCCTCCTCGTATAAATATTGCCTTTCAGCACATCTCCGACTGTGGCCGGAGCTTTGTATCCTCCTCCCTGCGTATATATTGCCTTGGATAATTTTTTGAGAATTTGCATAATTCTCGGTTCCTAGGAACTTTACAGCCAGTGTACACTTATATTTGAATATATATTGCCTTTCAGCACATTGCTGACTGTGGCCGGAGCTTTGTATCCTCCTCCCTGCGTATATATTGCCTTAGATAATTTTTGAGAATTTTCATAATTCTCGGTTCCTAGCAACTTTACAGCCAGTGTACACGTTTAGTTGCATATATATTGCCTTTCAGCACATCGCTGACTGTGGCCGGAGCTTTGTATCCTCCTCCCTGCGCATATTTTGCCTTGGAAAATTTTTGAGAATTTGCATAATTCTCGGTTCCTAGGAACTTTACAGCCAGTGTACACTTATATTTGAATATATATTGCCTATCAGCACATCGCTGACTGTGGCCGGAGCTTTGTATCCTCCTCCCTGCATATATATTGCCTTGGATAATTTTTGAGAATTTTCATCATTCTCGGTTCCTAGGAACTTTACAGCCAGTGTACACTTATATTTGAATATATATTGCCTATCAGCACATCGCTGACTGTGGCCGGAGCTTTGTATCCTCCTCCCTGCGTATATATTGCCTTAGATAATTTTTGAGAATTTTCATAATTCGCGGTTCCTAGGAACTTTACAGCCAGTGTACACGTCTAGTTGCATATATATTGCCTTTCAGCACATCGCTGACTGTGGCCGGAGCTTTGTATCCTCCTCCCTGCGTATATATTGCCTTGGATAATTTTTGAGAATTTGCATAATTCTCGGTTCCTAGGAACTTTACAGCCAGTGTACACTTATATTTGAATATATATTGCCTTTCAGCACATTGCTGACTGTGGCCGGAGCTTTGTATCCTCCTCCCTGCATATATATTGCCTTAGATAATTTTTGAGAATTTTCATCATTCTCGGTTCCTAGGAACTTTACAGCCAGTGTACACTTATATTTGAATATATATTGCCTTTCAGCACATTGCTGACTGTGGCCGGAGCTTTGTATCCTCCTCCCTGCGTATATATTGCCTTAGATAATTTTTGAGAATTTTCATAATTCTCGGTTCCTAGCAACTTTACAGCCAGTGTACACGTTTAGTTGCATATATATTGCCTTTCAGCACATCGCTGACTGTGGCCGGAGCTTTGTATCCTCCTCCCTGCGCATATTTTGCCTTGGAAAATTTTTGAGAATTTGCATAATTCTCGGTTCCTAGGAACTTTACAGCCAGTGTACACTTATATTTGAATATATATTGCCTATCAGCACATCGCTGACTGTGGCCGGAGCTTTGTATCCTCCTCCCTGCATATATATTGCCTTGGATAATTTTTGAGAATTTTCATCATTCTCGGTTCCTAGGAACTTTACAGCCAGTGTACACTTATATTTGAATATATATTGCCTATCAGCACATCGCTGACTGTGGCCGGAGCTTTGTATCCTCCTCCCTGCGTATATATTGCCTTAGATAATTTTTGAGAATTTTCATAATTCGCGGTTCCTAGGAACTTTACAGCCAGTGTACACGTCTAGTTGCATATATATTGCCTTTCAGCACATCGCTGACTGTGGCCGGAGCTTTGTATCCTCCTCCCTGCGTATATATTGCCTTGGATAATTTTTGAGAATTTTCATAATTCTCGGTTCCTAGCAACTTTACAGCCAGTGTACACTTTTAGTTGCATATATATTGCCTTTCAGCACATCGCTGACTGTGGCCGGAGCTTTGTATCCTCCTCCCTGCGGATATATTGACTTGGATAATTTTTGAGAATTTTCATAATTCTCGGTTCCTAGGAACTTTACAGCCAGTGTACATTCCTCTTCGTATAAATATTGCCTTTCAGCACATCTCCGACTGTGGCCGGAGCTTTGTATCCTCCTCCCTGCGGATATATTGCCTTGGATAATTTTTGAGAATTTTTATCATTCTCGGTTCCTAGGAACTTTACAGCCAGTGTACACGTCTAGTTGCATATATATTGCCTTTCAGCACATCGCTGACTGTGGCCGGAGCTTTGTATCCTCCTCCCTGCGTATATATTGCCTTGGATAATTTTTGAGAATTTGCATAATTCTCGGTTCCTAGGAACTTTACAGCCAGTGTACACTTATATTTGAATATATATTGCCTTTCAGCACATTGCTGACTGTGGCCGGAGCTTTGTATCCTCCTCCCTGCGTATATATTGCCTTAGATAATTTTTGAGAATTTTCATAATTCTCGGTTCCTAGCAACTTTACAGCCAGTGTACACTTTTAGTTGCATATATATTGCCTTTCAGCACATCGCTGACTGTGGCCGGAGCTTTGTATCCTCCTCCCTGCGGATATATTGACTTGGATAATTTTTGAGAATTTTCATAATTCTCGGTTCCTAGGAACTTTACAGCCAGTGTACATTCCTCTTCGTATAAATATTGCCTTTCAGCACATCTCCGACTGTGGCCGGAGCTTTGTATCCTCCTCCCTGCGGATATATTGCCTTGGATAATTTTTGAGAATTTTTATCATTCTCGGTTCCTAGGAACTTTACAGCCAGCGTACATTCCTCCTCGTATAAATATTGCCTTTCAGCACATCTCCGACTGTGGCCGGAGCTTTGTATCCTCCTCCCTGCGTATATATTGCCTTGGATAATTTTTGAGAATTTGCATAATTCTCGGTTCCTAGGAACTTTACAGCCAGTGTACACTTATATTTGAATATATATTGCCTTTCAGCACATTGCTGACTGTGGCCGGAGCTTTGTATCCTCCTCCCTGCATATATATTGCCTTAGATAATTTTTGAGAATTTTCATCATTCTCGGTTCCTAGGAACTTTACAGCCAGTGTACACTTATATTTGAATATATATTGCCTTTCAGCACATTGCTGACTGTGGCCGGAGCTTTGTATCCTCCTCCCTGCGTATATATTGCCTTAGATAATTTTTGAGAATTTTCATAATTCTCGGTTCCTAGCAACTTTACAGCCAGTGTACACTTTTAGTTGCATATATATTGCCTTTCAGCACATCGCTGACTGTGGCCGGAGCTTTGTATCCTCCTCCCTGCGGATATATTGACTTGGATAATTTTTGAGAATTTTCATAATTCTCGGTTCCTAGGAACTTTACAGCCAGTGTACATTCCTCTTCGTATAAATATTGCCTTTCAGCACATCTCCGACTGTGGCCGGAGCTTTGTATCCTCCTCCCTGCGGATATATTGCCTTGGATAATTTTTGAGAATTTTTATCATTCTCGGTTCCTAGGAACTTTACAGCCAGTGTACATTCCTCTTCGTATAAATATTGCCTTTCAGCACATCTCCGACTGTGGCCGGAGCTTTGTATCCTCCTCCCTGCGGATATATTGCCTTGGATAATTTTTGAGAATTTTTATCATTCTCGGTTCCTAGGAACTTTACAGCCAGCGTACATTCCTCCTCGTATAAATATTGCCTTTCAGCACATCTCCGACTGTGGCCGGAGCTTTGTATCCTCCTCCCTGCGTATATATTGCCTTGGATAATTTTTGAGAATTTGCATAATTCTCGGTTCCTAGGAACTTTACAGCCAGTGTACACTTATATTTGAATATATATTGCCTTTCAGCACATTGCTGACTGTGGCCGGAGCTTTGTATCCTCCTCCCTGCGTATATATTGCCTTAGATAATTTTTGAGAATTTTCATAATTCTCGGTTCCTAGCAACTTTACAGCCAGTGTACACTTTTAGTTGCATATATATTGCCTTTCAGCACATCGCTGACTGTGGCCGGAGCTTTGTATCCTCCTCCCTGCGCATATTTTGCCTTGGAAAATTTTTGAGAATTTGCATAATTCTCGGTTCCTAGGAACTTTACAGCCAGTGTACACTTATATTTGAATATATATTGCCTATCAGCACATCGCTGACTGTGGCCGGAGCTTTGTATCCTCCTCCCTGCATATATATTGCCTTGGATAATTTTTGAGAATTTGCATAATTCTCGGTTCCTAGGAACTTTACAGCCAGTGTACATTCCTCTTCGTATAAATATTGCCTTTCAGCACATCTCCGACTGTGGCCGGAGCTTTGTATCCTCCTCCCTGCGGATATATTTCCTTGGATAATTTTTGAGAATTTTCATCATTCTCGGTTCCTAGGAACTTTACAGCCAGTGTACACTTATATTTGAATATATATTGCCTTTCAGCACATTGCTGACTGTGGCCGGAGCTTTGTATCCTCCTCCCTGCGTATATATTGCCTTAGATAATTTTTGAGAATTTTCATAATTCTCGGTTCCTAGCAACTTTACAGCCAGTGTACACTTTTAGTTGCATATATATTGCCTTTCAGCACATCGCTGACTGTGGCCGGAGCTTTGTATCCTCCTCCCTGCGCATATTTTGCCTTGGAAAATTTTTGAGAATTTGCATAATTCTCGGTTCCTAGGAACTTTACAGCCAGTGTACACTTATATTTGAATATATATTGCCTTTCAGCACATTGCTGACTGTGGCCGGAGCTTTGTATCCTCCTCCCTGCGGAATATATTGCCTTGGATAATTTTTGAGAATTTTTATCATTCTCGGTTCCTAGGAACTTTACAGCCAGTGTACATTCCTCCTCGTATAAATATTGCCTTTCAGCACATCTCCGACTGTGGCCGGAGCTTTGTATCCTCCTCCCTGCGGATATATTGACTTGGATAATTTTTGAGAATTTTCATAATTCTCGGTTCCTAGGAACTTTACAGCCAGTGTACATTCCTCCTCGTATAAATATTGCCTTTCAGCACATCTCCGACTGTGGCCGGAGCTTTGTATCCTCCTCCCTGCGGATATATTGACTTGGATAATTTTTGAGAATTTTCATAATTCTCGGTTCCTAGGAACTTTACAGCCAGTGTACATTCCTCTTCGTATAAATATTGACTTTCAGCACATCTCCGACTGTGGCCGGAGCTTTGTATCCTCCTCCCTGCGGATATATTGCCTTGGATAATTTTGAGAATTTTTATCATTCTCGGTTCCTAGGAACTTTACAGCCAGCGTACATTCCTCCTCGTATAAATATTGCCTTTCAGCACATCTCCGACTGTGGCCGGAGCTTTGTATCCTCCTCCCTGCGTATATATTGCCTTGGATAATTTTTGAGAATTTGCATAATTCTCGGTTCCTAGGAACTTTACAGCCAGTGTACACTTATATTTGAATATATATTGCCTTTCAGCACATTGCTGACTGTGGCCGGAGCTTTGTATCCTCCTCCCTGCGTATATATTGCCTTAGATAATTTTTGAGAATTTTCATAATTCTCGGTTCCTAGCAACTTTACAGCCAGTGTACACGTTTAGTTGCATATATATTGCCTTTCAGCACATCGCTGACTGTGGCCGGAGCTTTGTATCCTCCTCCCTGCGCATATTTTGCCTTGGAAAATTTTTGAGAATTTGCATAATTCTCGGTTCCTAGGAACTTTACAGCCAGTGTACACTTATATTTGAATATATATTGCCTATCAGCACATCGCTGACTGTGGCCGGAGCTTTGTATCCTCCTCCCTGCATATATATTGCCTTGGATAATTTTTGAGAATTTTCATCATTCTCGGTTCCTAGGAACTTTACAGCCAGTGTACACTTATATTTGAATATATATTGCCTATCAGCACATCGCTGACTGTGGCCGGAGCTTTGTATCCTCCTCCCTGCGTATATATTGCCTTAGATAATTTTTGAGAATTTTCATAATTCGCGGTTCCTAGGAACTTTACAGCCAGTGTACACGTCTAGTTGCATATATATTGCCTTTCAGCACATCGCTGACTGTGGCCGGAGCTTTGTATCCTCCTCCCTGCGTATATATTGCCTTGGATAATTTTTGAGAATTTGCATAATTCTCGGTTCCTAGGAACTTTACAGCCAGTGTACACTTATATTTGAATATATATTGCCTTTCAGCACATTGCTGACTGTGGCCGGAGCTTTGTATCCTCCTCCCTGCATATATATTGCCTTAGATAATTTTTGAGAATTTTCATCATTCTCGGTTCCTAGGAACTTTACAGCCAGTGTACACTTATATTTGAATATATATTGCCTTTCAGCACATTGCTGACTGTGGCCGGAGCTTTGTATCCTCCTCCCTGCGTATATATTGCCTTAGATAATTTTTGAGAATTTTCATAATTCTCGGTTCCTAGCAACTTTACAGCCAGTGTACACTTTTAGTTGCATATATATTGCCTTTCAGCACATCGCTGACTGTGGCCGGAGCTTTGTATCCTCCTCCCTGCGGATATATTGACTTGGATAATTTTTGAGAATTTTCATAATTCTCGGTTCCTAGGAACTGTACAGCCAGTGTACATTCCTCTTCGTATAAATATTGCCTTTCAGCACATCTCCGACTGTGGCCGGAGCTTTGTATCCTCCTCCCTGCGGATATATTGCCTTGGATAATTTTTTGAGAATTTTTATCATTCTCGGTTCCTAGGAACTTTACAGCCAGCGTACATTCCTCCTCGTATAAATATTGCCTTTCAGCACATCTCCGACTGTGGCCGGAGCTTTGTATCCTCCTCCCTGCGTATATATTGCCTTGGATTAATTTTTTGAGAATTTGCATAATTTCGGTTCCTAGGAACTTTACAGCCAGTGTACACTTATATTTGAATATATATTGCCTTTCAGCACATTGCTGACTGTGGCCGGAGCTTTGTATCCTCCTCCCTGCATATATATTGCCTTGGATAATTTTTGAGAATTTTCATCATTCTCGGTTCCTAGGAACTTTACAGCCAGTGTACACTTATGTGTACGTTGGCTGCAAAGTGACTATGCACTGCAAATTAGGCCGAGGGAGATGAGAATAGGCTCCGGCCACTGTCCAGGAAATGCTCAAAATTAAGAGATGAAAAACACTTCCGCGAAGCCATTTGCAAAGTTCGCCAAGGCAATATATAAGCGAATTGGAGTGTACGTCAGCTGCGAAGTGATTATGCACTGCAAATTAGGCCGAGGGAGATGAGAATGGGCTCCGGCCACTGTCCACGAAGTGCTCAAAATTAAGAGATGAAAAACACTTCCGGCCGCCATTTGCAAAGTTCGCCAAGGCAATATATAAGCGAATTGGAGTGTACGTCGGCTGCGAAGTGATTATGCACTGCGAAGGAGGCCTAGGGAGATGAGAATGGGCTCCGGCCACTGTCCACGAAGTGCTCAAAATTAAGAGATGAAAAACACTTCCGCGAAGCCATTTGCAAAGTTCGCCAAGGCAATATATAAGCGAATTGGAGTGTACGTTGGCTGCGAAGTGATTATGCACTGCAAATTGGGCCAAGGGAGATGAGAATGGGCTCCGGCCACTGTCCACGAAGTGCTCAAAATTAAGAGATGAAAAACACTTCCGCGAAAGCCATTTGCAAAAGTTTCGCCAAGGCAATATATAAAGCGAATTGGAGTGTACGTTGGCTGCGAAGTGATTATGCACTGCAAATTAGGCCGAGGGAGATGAGAATGGGCTCCGGCCACTGTCCACGAAGTGCTCAAAATTAAGAGATGAAAAACACTTCCGGCCGCCATTTGCAAAGTTCGCCAAGGCAATATATAAGCGAATTGGAGTGTACGTCGGCTGCGAAGTGATTATGCACTGCGAAGGAGGCCTAGGGAGATGAGAATGGGCTCCGGCCACTGTCCACGAAGTGCTCAAAATTAAGAGATGAAAAACACTTCTGGCCGCCATTTGCAAAGTGCTCCAATGCAATATATAAGCGAATTGGAGTGTACGTCGGCTGCGAAGTGACTATGCACTGCAAATTGGGCCAAGGGAGATGAGAATGGGCTCCGGCCACTGTCACGAAGTTCTCAAAATTAAGAGATGGAAAAACACTTCTGGCCGCCATTTGCAAAGTGCTCCAAGGCAATATATAAGCGAATTGGAGTGTACGTCGGCTGCGAAGTGATTATGCACTGCAAATTAGGCCGAGGGAGATGAGAATGGGCTCCGGCCACTGTCCACGAAGTGCTCAAAATTAAGAGATGAAAAACACTTCCGGCCGCCATTTGCAAAGTGTCGCCAAGGCAATATATAAGCGAATTGGAGTGTACGTAAGCTGCGAAGTGATTATGCACTGCAAATTAGGCCGAGGGAGATGAGAATGGGCTCCGGCCTCTGTCCACGAAGTGCTCAAAATTAAGAGTTGAAGAACACTTCCGGCCGCCATTTGCAAAGTGCGCCAAGGCAATATATAAGCGAATTGGAGTGTACGTAAGCTGCGAAGTGATTATGCACTGCAAATTAGGCCGAGGGAGATGAGAATGGGCTCCGGCAACTGTCCACGAAGTGCTCAAAATTAAGAGATGAAAAACACTTCCGGCCGCCATTTGCAAAGTTCGCCAAGGCAATATATAAGCGAATTGGAGTGTACGTTGGCTGCGAAGTGATTATGCACTGCAAATTAGGCCAAGGGAGATGAGAATGGGCTCCGGCCACTGTCCACGAAGTTCTCAAAATTAAGAGATGAAAAACACTTCCGGCCGCCATTTGCAAAGTGCACCAAGGCAATATATAAGCGAATTGGAGTGTACGCAAGCTGCGAAGTGATTATGCACTGCGAAGGAGGCCGAGGGAGATGAGAATGGGCTCCGGCCACTGTCCACGAAGTGCTCAAAATTAAGAGATGAAAAACACTTCCGGCCGCCATTTGCAAAGTTCGCCAAGGCAATATATAAGCGAATTGGAGTGTACGTAAGCTGCGAAGTGATTATGCACTGCAATTAGGCCGAGGAGATGAGAATGGGCTCCGGCCTCTGTCCACGAAGTGCTCAAAATTAAGAGTTGAAAAACACTTCCGGCCGCCATTTGCAAAGTGCGCCAAGGCAATATATAAGCGAATTGGAGTGTACGTAAGCTGCGAAGTGATTATGCACTGCAAATTAGGCCGAGGGAGATGAGAATGGGCTCCGGCCACTGTCCACGAAGTGCTCAAAATTAAGAGATGAAAAACACTTCCGGCCGCCATTTGCAAAGTGCGCCAAGGCAATATATAAGCGAATTGGAGTGTACGTCGGCTGCGAAGTGATTATGCACTGCAAATTAGGCCGAGGGAGATGAGAATGGGCTCCGGCCACTGTCCACGAAGTGCTCAAAATTAAGAGATGAAAAACACTTCCGGCCGCCATTTGCAAAGTGCGCCAAGGCAATATATAAGCGAATTGGAGTGTACGTCGGCTGCGAAGTGATTATGCACTGCAAATTAGGCCGAGGGAGATGAGAATGGGCTCCGGCCACTGTCCACGAAGTGCTCAAAATTAAGAGATGAAAAACACTTCCGGCCGCCATTTGCAAAGTGCGCCAAGGCAATATATAAGCGAATTGGAGTGTACGTCGGCTGCGAAGTGATTATGCACTGCAAATTAGGCCGAGGGAGATGAGAATGGGCTCCGGCCACTGTCCACGAAGTGCTCAAAATTAAGAGATGAAAAACACTTCCGGCCGCCATTTGCAAAGTGCGCCAAGGCAATATATAAGCGAATTGGAGTGTACGTCGGCTGCGAAGTGATTATGCACTGCAAATTAGGCCGAGGGAGATGAGAATGGGCTCCGGCCACTGTCCACGAAGTGCTCAAAATTAAGAGATGAAAAACACTTCCGGCCGCCATTTGCAAAGTGCGCCAAGGCAATATATAAGCGAATTGGAGTGTACGTCGGCTGCGAAGTGATTATGCACTGCAAATTAGGCCGAGGGAGATGAGAATGGGCTCCGGCCACTGTCCACGAAGTGCTCAAAATTAAGAGATGAAAAACACTTCCGGCCGCCATTTGCAAAGTGCGCCAAGGCAATATATAAGCGAATTGGAGTGTACGTCGGCTGCGAAGTGATTATGCACTGCAAATTAGGCCGAGGGAGATGAGAATGGGCTCCGGCCACTGTCCACGAAGTGCTCAAAATTAAGAGATGAAAAACACTTCCGGCCGCCATTTGCAAAGTGCGCCAAGGCAATATATAAGCGAATTGGAGTGTACGTCGGCTGCGAAGTGATTATGCACTGCAAATTAGGCCGAGGGAGATGAGAATGGGCTCCGGCCACTGTCCACGAAGTGCTCAAAATTAAGAGATGAAAAACACTTCCGGCCGCCATTTGCAAAGTGCGCCAAGGCAATATATAAGCGAATTGGAGTGTACGTCGGCTGCGAAGTGATTATGCACTGCAAATTAGGCCGAGGGAGATGAGAATGGGCTCCGGCCACTGTCCACGAAGTGCTCAAAATTAAGAGATGAAAAACACTTCCGGCCGCCATTTGCAAAGTGCGCCAAGGCAATATATAAGCGAATTGGAGTGTACGTCGGCTGCGAAGTGATTATGCACTGCAAATTAGGCCGAGGGAGATGAGAATGGGCTCCGGCCACTGTCCACGAAGTGCTCAAAATTAAGAGATGAAAAACACTTCCGGCCGCCATTTGCAAAGTGCGCCAAGGCAATATATAAGCGAATTGGAGTGTACGTCGGCTGCGAAGTGATTATGCACTGCAAATTAGGCCGAGGGAGATGAGAATGGGCTCCGGCCACTGTCCACGAAGTGCTCAAAATTAAGAGATGAAAAACACTTCCGGCCGCCATTTGCAAAGTGCGCCAAGGCAATATATAAGCGAATTGGAGTGTACGTCGGCTGCGAAGTGATTATGCACTGCAAATTAGGCCGAGGGAGATGAGAATGGGCTCCGGCCACTGTCCACGAAGTGCTCAAAATTAAGAGATGAAAAACACTTCCGGCCGCCATTTGCAAAGTGCGCCAAGGCAATATATAAGCGAATTGGAGTGTACGTCGGCTGCGAAGTGATTATGCACTGCAAATTAGGCCGAGGGAGATGAGAATGGGCTCCGGCCACTGTCCACGAAGTGCTCAAAATTAAGAGATGAAAAACACTTCCGGCCGCCATTTGCAAAGTGCGCCAAGGCAATATATAAGCGAATTGGAGTGTACGTCGGCTGCGAAGTGATTATGCACTGCAAATTAGGCCGAGGGAGATGAGAATGGGCTCCGGCCACTGTCCACGAAGTGCTCAAAATTAAGAGATGAAAAACACTTCCGGCCGCCATTTGCAAAGTGCGCCAAGGCAATATATAAGCGAATTGGAGTGTACGTCGGCTGCGAAGTGATTATGCACTGCAAATTAGGCCGAGGGAGATGAGAATGGGCTCCGGCCACTGTCCACGAAGTGCTCAAAATTAAGAGATGAAAAACACTTCCGGCCGCCATTTGCAAAGTGCGCCAAGGCAATATATAAGCGAATTGGAGTGTACGTCGGCTGCGAAGTGATTATGCACTGCAAATTAGGCCGAGGGAGATGAGAATGGGCTCCGGCCACTGTCCACGAAGTGCTCAAAATTAAGAGATGAAAAACACTTCCGGCCGCCATTTGCAAAGTGCGCCAAGGCAATATATAAGCGAATTGGAGTGTACGTCGGCTGCGAAGTGATTATGCACTGCAAATTAGGCCGAGGGAGATGAGAATGGGCTCCGGCCACTGTCCACGAAGTGCTCAAAATTAAGAGATGAAAAACACTTCCGGCCGCCATTTGCAAAGTGCGCCAAGGCAATATATAAGCGAATTGGAGTGTACGTCGGCTGCGAAGTGATTATGCACTGCAAATTAGGCCGAGGGAGATGAGAATGGGCTCCGGCCACTGTCCACGAAGTGCTCAAAATTAAGAGATGAAAAACACTTCCGGCCGCCATTTGCAAAGTGCGCCAAGGCAATATATAAGCGAATTGGAGTGTACGTCGGCTGCGAAGTGATTATGCACTGCAAATTAGGCCGAGGGAGATGAGAATGGGCTCCGGCCACTGTCCACGAAGTGCTCAAAATTAAGAGATGAAAAACACTTCCGGCCGCCATTTGCAAAGTGCGCCAAGGCAATATATAAGCGAATTGGAGTGTACGTCGGCTGCGAAGTGATTATGCACTGCAAATTAGGCCGAGGGAGATGAGAATGGGCTCCGGCCACTGTCCACGAAGTGCTCAAAATTAAGAGATGAAAAACACTTCCGGCCGCCATTTGCAAAGTGCGCCAAGGCAATATATAAGCGAATTGGAGTGTACGTCGGCTGCGAAGTGATTATGCACTGCAAATTAGGCCGAGGGAGATGAGAATGGGCTCCGGCCACTGTCCACGAAGTGCTCAAAATTAAGAGATGAAAAACACTTCCGGCCGCCATTTGCAAAGTGCGCCAAGGCAATATATAAGCGAATTGGAGTGTACGTCGGCTGCGAAGTGATTATGCACTGCAAATTAGGCCGAGGGAGATGAGAATGGGCTCCGGCCACTGTCCACGAAGTGCTCAAAATTAAGAGATGAAAAACACTTCCGGCCGCCATTTGCAAAGTGCGCCAAGGCAATATATAAGCGAATTGGAGTGTACGTCGGCTGCGAAGTGATTATGCACTGCAAATTAGGCCGAGGGAGATGAGAATGGGCTCCGGCCACTGTCCACGAAGTGCTCAAAATTAAGAGATGAAAAACACTTCCGGCCGCCATTTGCAAAGTGCGCCAAGGCAATATATAAGCGAATTGGAGTGTACGTCGGCTGCGAAGTGATTATGCACTGCAAATTAGGCCGAGGGAGATGAGAATGGGCTCCGGCCACTGTCCACGAAGTGCTCAAAATTAAGAGATGAAAAACACTTCCGGCCGCCATTTGCAAAGTGCGCCAAGGCAATATATAAGCGAATTGGAGTGTACGTCGGCTGCGAAGTGATTATGCACTGCAAATTAGGCCGAGGGAGATGAGAATGGGCTCCGGCCACTGTCCACGAAGTGCTCAAAATTAAGAGATGAAAAACACTTCCGGCCGCCATTTGCAAAGTGCGCCAAGGCAATATATAAGCGAATTGGAGTGTACGTCGGCTGCGAAGTGATTATGCACTGCAAATTAGGCCGAGGGAGATGAGAATGGGCTCCGGCCACTGTCCACGAAGTGCTCAAAATTAAGAGATGAAAAACACTTCCGGCCGCCATTTGCAAAGTGCGCCAAGGCAATATATAAGCGAATTGGAGTGTACGTCGGCTGCGAAGTGATTATGCACTGCAAATTAGGCCGAGGGAGATGAGAATGGGCTCCGGCCACTGTCCACGAAGTGCTCAAAATTAAGAGATGAAAAACACTTCCGGCCGCCATTTGCAAAGTGCGCCAAGGCAATATATAAGCGAATTGGAGTGTACGTCGGCTGCGAAGTGATTATGCACTGCGAATTAGGCCGAGGGAGATGAGAATGGGCTCCGGCCACTGTCCACGAAGTGCTCAAAATTAAGAGATGAAAAACACTTCCGGCCGCCATTTGCAAAGTGCGCCAAGGCAATATATAAGCGAATTGGAGTGTACGTCGGCTGCGAAGTGATTATGCACTGCAAATTAGGCCAGGGAGATGAGAATGGGCTCCGGCCACTGTCCACGAAGTGCTCAAAATTAAGAGATGAAAAACACTTCCGGCCGCCATTTGCAAAGTGCGCCAAGGCAATATATAAGCGAATTGGAGTGTACGTCGGCTGCGAAGTGATTATGCACTGCAAATTAGGCCGAGGGAGATGAGAATGGGCTCCGGCCACTGTCCACGAAGTGCTCAAAATTAAGAGATGAAAAACACTTCCGGCCGCCATTTGCAAAGTGCGCCAAGGCAATATATAAGCGAATTGGAGTGTACGTCGGCTGCGAAGTGATTATGCACTGCAAATTAGGCCGAGGGAGATGAGAATGGGCTCCGGCCACTGTCCACGAAGTGCTCAAAATTAAGAGATGAAAAACACTTCCGGCCGCCATTTGCAAAGTGCGCCAAGGCAATATATAAGCGAATTGGAGTGTACGTCGGCTGCGAAGTGATTATGCACTGCAAATTAGGCCGAGGGAGATGAGAATGGGCTCCGGCCACTGTCCACGAAGTGCTCAAAATTAAGAGATGAAAAACACTTCCGGCCGCCATTTGCAAAGTGCGCCAAGGCAATATATAAGCGAATTGGAGTGTACGTCGGCTGCGAAGTGATTATGCACTGCAAATTAGGCCGAGGGAGATGAGAATGGGCTCCGGCCACTGTCCACGAAGTGCTCAAAATTAAGAGATGAAAAACACTTCCGGCCGCCATTTGCAAAGTGCGCCAAGGCAATATATAAGCGAATTGGAGTGTACGTCGGCTGCGAAGTGATTATGCACTGCAAATTAGGCCGAGGGAGATGAGAATGGGCTCCGGCCACTGTCCACGAAGTGCTCAAAATTAAGAGATGAAAAACACTTCCGGCCGCCATTTGCAAAGTGCGCCAAGGCAATATATAAGCGAATTGGAGTGTACGTCGGCTGCGAAGTGATTATGCACTGCAAATTAGGCCGAGGGAGATGAGAATGGGCTCCGGCCACTGTCCACGAAGTGCTCAAAATTAAGAGATGAAAAACACTTCCGGCCGCCATTTGCAAAGTGCGCCAAGGCAATATATAAGCGAATTGGAGTGTACGTCGGCTGCGAAGTGATTATGCACTGCAAATTAGGCCGAGGGAGATGAGAATGGGCTCCGGCCACTGTCCACGAAGTGCTCAAAATTAAGAGATGAAAAACACTTCCGGCCGCCATTTGCAAAGTGCGCCAAGGCAATATATAAGCGAATTGGAGTGTACGTCGGCTGCGAAGTGATTATGCACTGCAAATTAGGCCGAGGGAGATGAGAATGGGCTCCGGCCACTGTCCACGAAGTGCTCAAAATTAAGAGATGAAAAACACTTCCGGCCGCCATTTGCAAAGTGCGCCAAGGCAATATATAAGCGAATTGGAGTGTACGTCGGCTGCGAAGTGATTATGCACTGCAAATTAGGCCGAGGGAGATGAGAATGGGCTCCGGCCACTGTCCACGAAGTGCTCAAAATTAAGAGATGAAAAACACTTCCGGCCGCCATTTGCAAAGTGCGCCAAGGCAATATATAAGCGAATTGGAGTGTACGTCGGCTGCGAAGTGATTATGCACTGCAAATTAGGCCGAGGGAGATGAGAATGGGCTCCGGCCACTGTCCACGAAGTGCTCAAAATTAAGAGATGAAAAACACTTCCGGCCGCCATTTGCAAAGTGCGCCAAGGCAATATATAAGCGAATTGGAGTGTACGTCGGCTGCGAAGTGATTATGCACTGCAAAGGAGGCCGAGGGAGATGAGAATGGGCTCCGGCCACTGTCCACGAAGTGCTCAAAATTAAGAGATGAAAAACACTTCCGGCCGCCATTTGCAAAGTGCGCCAAGGCAATATATAAGCGAATTGGAGTGTACGTCGGCTGCGAAGTGATTATGCACTGCAAATTAGGCCGAGGGAGATGAGAATGGGCTCCGGCCACTGTCCACGAAGTGCTCAAAATTAAGAGATGAAAAACACTTCCGGCCGCCATTTGCAAAGTGCGCCAAGGCAATATATAAGCGAATTGGAGTGTACGTCGGCTGCGAAGTGATTATGCACTGCAAATTAGGCCGAGGGAGATGAGAATGGGCTCCGGCCACTGTCCACGAAGTGCTCAAAATTAAGAGATGAAAAACACTTCCGGCCGCCATTTGCAAAGTGCGCCAAGGCAATATATAAGCGAATTGGAGTGTACGTCGGCTGCGAAGTGATTATGCACTGCAAATTAGGCCGAGGGAGATGAGAATGGGCTCCGGCCACTGTCCACGAAGTGCTCAAAATTAAGAGATGAAAAACACTTCCGGCCGCCATTTGCAAAGTGCGCCAAGGCAATATATAAGCGAATTGGAGTGTACGTCGGCTGCGAAGTGATTATGCACTGCAAATTAGGCCAAGGGAGATGAGAATGGGCTCCGGCCACTGTCCACGAAGTGCTCAAAATTAAGAGATGAAAAACACTTCCGGCCGCCATTTGCAAAGTGCGCCAAGGCAATATATAAGCGAATTGGAGTGTACGTCGGCTGCGAAGTGATTATGCACTGCAAATTAGGCCGAGGGAGATGAGAATGGGCTCCGGCCACTGTCCACGAAGTGCTCAAAATTAAGAGATGAAAAACACTTCCGGCCGCCATTTGCAAAGTGCGCCAAGGCAATATATAAGCGAATTGGAGTGTACGTCGGCTGCGAAGTGATTATGCACTGCAAATTAGGCCGAGGGAGATGAGAATGGGCTCCGGCCACTGTCCACGAAGTGCTCAAAATTAAGAGATGAAAAACACTTCCGGCCGCCATTTGCAAAGTGCGCCAAGGCAATATATAAGCGAATTGGAGTGTACGTCGGCTGCGAAGTGATTATGCACTGCAAATTAGGCCGAGGGAGATGAGAATGGGCTCCGGCCACTGTCCACGAAGTGCTCAAAATTAAGAGATGAAAAACACTTCCGGCCGCCATTTGCAAAGTGCGCCAAGGCAATATATAAGCGAATTGGAGTGTACGTCGGCTGCGAAGTGATTATGCACTGCAAATTAGGCCGAGGGAGATGAGAATGGGCTCCGGCCACTGTCCACGAAGTGCTCAAAATTAAGAGATGAAAAACACTTCCGGCCGCCATTTGCAAAGTGCGCCAAGGCAATATATAAGCGAATTGGAGTGTACGTCGGCTGCGAAGTGATTATGCACTGCAAATTAGGCCGAGGGAGATGAGAATGGGCTCCGGCCACTGTCCACGAAGTGCTCAAAATTAAGAGATGAAAAACACTTCCGGCCGCCATTTGCAAAGTGCGCCAAGGCAATATATAAGCGAATTGGAGTGTACGTCGGCTGCGAAGTGATTATGCACTGCAAATTAGGCCGAGGGAGATGAGAATGGGCTCCGGCCACTGTCCACGAAGTGCTCAAAATTAAGAGATGAAAAACACTTCCGGCCGCCATTTGCAAAGTGCGCCAAGGCAATATATAAGCGAATTGGAGTGTACGTCGGCTGCGAAGTGATTATGCACTGCAAATTAGGCCGAGGGAGATGAGAATGGGCTCCGGCCACTGTCCACGAAGTGCTCAAAATTAAGAGATGAAAAACACTTCCGGCCGCCATTTGCAAAGTGCGCCAAGGCAATATATAAGCGAATTGGAGTGTACGTCGGCTGCGAAGTGATTATGCACTGCAAATTAGGCCGAGGGAGATGAGAATGGGCTCCGGCCACTGTCCACGAAGTGCTCAAAATTAAGAGATGAAAAACACTTCCGGCCGCCATTTGCAAAGTGCGCCAAGGCAATATATAAGCGAATTGGAGTGTACGTCGGCTGCGAAGTGATTATGCACTGCAAATTAGGCCGAGGGAGATGAGAATGGGCTCCGGCCACTGTCCACGAAGTGCTCAAAATTAAGAGATGAAAAACACTTCCGGCCGCCATTTGCAAAGTGCGCCAAGGCAATATATAAGCGAATTGGAGTGTACGTCGGCTGCGAAGTGATTATGCACTGCAAATTAGGCCAAGGGAGATGAGAATGGGCTCCGGCCACTGTCCACGAAGTGCTCAAAATTAAGAGATGAAAAACACTTCCGGCCGCCATTTGCAAAGTGCGCCAAGGCAATATATAAGCGAATTGGAGTGTACGTCGGCTGCGAAGTGATTATGCACTGCAAATTAGGCCGAGGGAGATGAGAATGGGCTCCGGCCACTGTCCACGAAGTGCTCAAAATTAAGAGATGAAAAACACTTCCGGCCGCCATTTGCAAAGTGCGCCAAGGCAATATATAAGCGAATTGGAGTGTACGTCGGCTGCGAAGTGATTATGCACTGCAAATTAGGCCGAGGGAGATGAGAATGGGCTCCGGCCACTGTCCACGAAGTGCTCAAAATTAAGAGATGAAAAACACTTCCGGCCGCCATTTGCAAAGTGCGCCAAGGCAATATATAAGCGAATTGGAGTGTACGTCGGCTGCGAAGTGATTATGCACTGCAAATTAGGCCAGGGAGATGAGAATGGGCTCCGGCCACTGTCCACGAAGTGCTCAAAATTAAGAGATGAAAAACACTTCCGGCCGCCATTTGCAAAGTGCGCCAAGGCAATATATAAGCGAATTGGAGTGTACGTCGGCTGCGAAGTGATTATGCACTGCAAATTAGGCCGAGGGAGATGAGAATGGGCTCCGGCCACTGTCCACGAAGTGCTCAAAATTAAGAGATGAAAAACACTTCCGGCCGCCATTTGCAAAGTGCGCCAAGGCAATATATAAGCGAATTGGAGTGTACGTCGGCTGCGAAGTGATTATGCACTGCAAATTAGGCCGAGGGAGATGAGAATGGGCTCCGGCCACTGTCCACGAAGTGCTCAAAATTAAGAGATGAAAAACACTTCCGGCCGCCATTTGCAAAGTGCGCCAAGGCAATATATAAGCGAATTGGAGTGTACGTCGGCTGCGAAGTGATTATGCACTGCAAATTAGGCCGAGGGAGATGAGAATGGGCTCCGGCCACTGTCCACGAAGTGCTCAAAATTAAGAGATGAAAAACACTTCCGGCCGCCATTTGCAAAGTGCGCCAAGGCAATATATAAGCGAATTGGAGTGTACGTCGGCTGCGAAGTGATTATGCACTGCAAATTAGGCCGAGGGAGATGAGAATGGGCTCCGGCCACTGTCCACGAAGTGCTCAAAATTAAGAGATGAAAAACACTTCCGGCCGCCATTTGCAAAGTGCGCCAAGGCAATATATAAGCGAATTGGAGTGTACGTCGGCTGCGAAGTGATTATGCACTGCAAATTAGGCCGAGGGAGATGAGAATGGGCTCCGGCCACTGTCCACGAAGTGCTCAAAATTAAGAGATGAAAAACACTTCCGGCCGCCATTTGCAAAGTGCGCCAAGGCAATATATAAGCGAATTGGAGTGTACGTCGGCTGCGAAGTGATTATGCACTGCAAATTAGGCCGAGGGAGATGAGAATGGGCTCCGGCCACTGTCCACGAAGTGCTCAAAATTAAGAGATGAAAAACACTTCCGGCCGCCATTTGCAAAGTGCGCCAAGGCAATATATAAGCGAATTGGAGTGTACGTCGGCTGCGAAGTGATTATGCACTGCAAATTAGGCCGAGGGAGATGAGAATGGGCTCCGGCCACTGTCCACGAAGTGCTCAAAATTAAGAGATGAAAAACACTTCCGGCCGCCATTTGCAAAGTGCGCCAAGGCAATATATAAGCGAATTGGAGTGTACGTCGGCTGCGAAGTGATTATGCACTGCAAATTAGGCCGAGGGAGATGAGAATGGGCTCCGGCCACTGTCCACGAAGTGCTCAAAATTAAGAGATGAAAAACACTTCCGGCCGCCATTTGCAAAGTGCGCCAAGGCAATATATAAGCGAATTGGAGTGTACGTCGGCTGCGAAGTGATTATGCACTGCAAATTAGGCCGAGGGAGATGAGAATGGGCTCCGGCCACTGTCCACGAAGTGCTCAAAATTAAGAGATGAAAAACACTTCCGGCCGCCATTTGCAAAGTGCGCCAAGGCAATATATAAGCGAATTGGAGTGTACGTCGGCTGCGAAGTGATTATGCACTGCAAATTAGGCCGAGGGAGATGAGAATGGGCTCCGGCCACTGTCCACGAAGTGCTCAAAATTAAGAGATGAAAAACACTTCCGGCCGCCATTTGCAAAGTGCGCCAAGGCAATATATAAGCGAATTGGAGTGTACGTCGGCTGCGAAGTGATTATGCACTGCAAATTAGGCCGAGGGAGATGAGAATGGGCTCCGGCCACTGTCCACGAAGTGCTCAAAATTAAGAGATGAAAAACACTTCCGGCCGCCATTTGCAAAGTGCGCCAAGGCAATATATAAGCGAATTGGAGTGTACGTCGGCTGCGAAGTGATTATGCACTGCAAATTAGGCCGAGGGAGATGAGAATGGGCTCCGGCCACTGTCCACGAAGTGCTCAAAATTAAGAGATGAAAAACACTTCCGGCCGCCATTTGCAAAGTGCGCCAAGGCAATATATAAGCGAATTGGAGTGTACGTCGGCTGCGAAGTGATTATGCACTGCAAATTAGGCCGAGGGAGATGAGAATGGGCTCCGGCCACTGTCCACGAAGTGCTCAAAATTAAGAGATGAAAAACACTTCCGGCCGCCATTTGCAAAGTGCGCCAAGGCAATATATAAGCGAATTGGAGTGTACGTCGGCTGCGAAGTGATTATGCACTGCAAATTAGGCCGAGGGAGATGAGAATGGGCTCCGGCCACTGTCCACGAAGTGCTCAAAATTAAGAGATGAAAAACACTTCCGGCCGCCATTTGCAAAGTGCGCCAAGGCAATATATAAGCGAATTGGAGTGTACGTCGGCTGCGAAGTGATTATGCACTGCAAATTAGGCCGAGGGAGATGAGAATGGGCTCCGGCCACTGTCCACGAAGTGCTCAAAATTAAGAGATGAAAAACACTTCCGGCCGCCATTTGCAAAGTGCGCCAAGGCAATATATAAGCGAATTGGAGTGTACGTCGGCTGCGAAGTGATTATGCACTGCAAATTAGGCCGAGGGAGATGAGAATGGGCTCCGGCCACTGTCCACGAAGTGCTCAAAATTAAGAGATGAAAAACACTTCCGGCCGCCATTTGCAAAGTGCGCCAAGGCAATATATAAGCGAATTGGAGTGTACGTCGGCTGCGAAGTGATTATGCACTGCAAATTAGGCCGAGGGAGATGAGAATGGGCTCCGGCCACTGTCCACGAAGTGCTCAAAATTAAGAGATGAAAAACACTTCCGGCCGCCATTTGCAAAGTGCGCCAAGGCAATATATAAGCGAATTGGAGTGTACGTCGGCTGCGAAGTGATTATGCACTGCAAATTAGGCCGAGGGAGATGAGAATGGGCTCCGGCCACTGTCCACGAAGTGCTCAAAATTAAGAGATGAAAAACACTTCCGGCCGCCATTTGCAAAGTGCGCCAAGGCAATATATAAGCGAATTGGAGTGTACGTCGGCTGCGAAGTGATTATGCACTGCAAATTAGGCCGAGGGAGATGAGAATGGGCTCCGGCCACTGTCCACGAAGTGCTCAAAATTAAGAGATGAAAAACACTTCCGGCCGCCATTTGCAAAGTGCGCCAAGGCAATATATAAGCGAATTGGAGTGTACGTCGGCTGCGAAGTGATTATGCACTGCAAATTAGGCCGAGGGAGATGAGAATGGGCTCCGGCCACTGTCCACGAAGTGCTCAAAATTAAGAGATGAAAAACACTTCCGGCCGCCATTTGCAAAGTGCGCCAAGGCAATATATAAGCGAATTGGAGTGTACGTCGGCTGCGAAGTGATTATGCACTGCAAATTAGGCCGAGGGAGATGAGAATGGGCTCCGGCCACTGTCCACGAAGTGCTCAAAATTAAGAGATGAAAAACACTTCCGGCCGCCATTTGCAAAGTGCGCCAAGGCAATATATAAGCGAATTGGAGTGTACGTCGGCTGCGAAGTGATTATGCACTGCAAATTAGGCCGAGGGAGATGAGAATGGGCTCCGGCCACTGTCCACGAAGTGCTCAAAATTAAGAGATGAAAAACACTTCCGGCCGCCATTTGCAAAGTGCGCCAAGGCAATATATAAGCGAATTGGAGTGTACGTCGGCTGCGAAGTGATTATGCACTGCAAATTAGGCCGAGGGAGATGAGAATGGGCTCCGGCCACTGTCCACGAAGTGCTCAAAATTAAGAGATGAAAAACACTTCCGGCCGCCATTTGCAAAGTGCGCCAAGGCAATATATAAGCGAATTGGAGTGTACGTCGGCTGCGAAGTGATTATGCACTGCAAATTAGGCCGAGGGAGATGAGAATGGGCTCCGGCCACTGTCCACGAAGTGCTCAAAATTAAGAGATGAAAAACACTTCCGGCCGCCATTTGCAAAGTGCGCCAAGGCAATATATAAGCGAATTGGAGTGTACGTCGGCTGCGAAGTGATTATGCACTGCAAATTAGGCCGAGGGAGATGAGAATGGGCTCCGGCCACTGTCCACGAAGTGCTCAAAATTAAGAGATGAAAAACACTTCCGGCCGCCATTTGCAAAGTGCGCCAAGGCAATATATAAGCGAATTGGAGTGTACGTCGGCTGCGAAGTGATTATGCACTGCAAAGGAGGCCGAGGGAGATGAGAATGGGCTCCGGCCACTGTCCACGAAGTGCTCAAAATTAAGAGATGAAAAACACTTCCGGCCGCCATTTGCAAAGTGCGCCAAGGCAATATATAAGCGAATTGGAGTGTACGTCGGCTGCGAAGTGATTATGCACTGCAAATTAGGCCGAGGGAGATGAGAATGGGCTCCGGCCACTGTCCACGAAGTGCTCAAAATTAAGAGATGAAAAACACTTCCGGCCGCCATTTGCAAAGTGCGCCAAGGCAATATATAAGCGAATTGGAGTGTACGTCGGCTGCGAAGTGATTATGCACTGCAAATTAGGCCGAGGGAGATGAGAATGGGCTCCGGCCACTGTCCACGAAGTGCTCAAAATTAAGAGATGAAAAACACTTCCGGCCGCCATTTGCAAAGTGCGCCAAGGCAATATATAAGCGAATTGGAGTGTACGTCGGCTGCGAAGTGATTATGCACTGCAAATTAGGCCGAGGGAGATGAGAATGGGCTCCGGCCACTGTCCACGAAGTGCTCAAAATTAAGAGATGAAAAACACTTCCGGCCGCCATTTGCAAAGTGCGCCAAGGCAATATATAAGCGAATTGGAGTGTACGTCGGCTGCGAAGTGATTATGCACTGCAAATTAGGCCGAGGGAGATGAGAATGGGCTCCGGCCACTGTCCACGAAGTGCTCAAAATTAAGAGATGAAAAACACTTCCGGCCGCCATTTGCAAAGTGCGCCAAGGCAATATATAAGCGAATTGGAGTGTACGTCGGCTGCGAAGTGATTATGCACTGCAAATTAGGCCAGGGAGATGAGAATGGGCTCCGGCCACTGTCCACGAAGTGCTCAAAATTAAGAGATGAAAAACACTTCCGGCCGCCATTTGCAAAGTGCGCCAAGGCAATATATAAGCGAATTGGAGTGTACGTCGGCTGCGAAGTGATTATGCACTGCAAATTAGGCCGAGGGAGATGAGAATGGGCTCCGGCCACTGTCCACGAAGTGCTCAAAATTAAGAGATGAAAAACACTTCCGGCCGCCATTTGCAAAGTGCGCCAAGGCAATATATAAGCGAATTGGAGTGTACGTCGGCTGCGAAGTGATTATGCACTGCAAATTAGGCCGAGGGAGATGAGAATGGGCTCCGGCCACTGTCCACGAAGTGCTCAAAATTAAGAGATGAAAAACACTTCCGGCCGCCATTTGCAAAGTGCGCCAAGGCAATATATAAGCGAATTGGAGTGTACGTCGGCTGCGAAGTGATTATGCACTGCAAATTAGGCCGAGGGAGATGAGAATGGGCTCCGGCCACTGTCCACGAAGTGCTCAAAATTAAGAGATGAAAAACACTTCCGGCCGCCATTTGCAAAGTGCGCCAAGGCAATATATAAGCGAATTGGAGTGTACGTCGGCTGCGAAGTGATTATGCACTGCAAATTAGGCCGAGGGAGATGAGAATGGGCTCCGGCCACTGTCCACGAAGTGCTCAAAATTAAGAGATGAAAAACACTTCCGGCCGCCATTTGCAAAGTGCGCCAAGGCAATATATAAGCGAATTGGAGTGTACGTCGGCTGCGAAGTGATTATGCACTGCAAATTAGGCCGAGGGAGATGAGAATGGGCTCCGGCCACTGTCCACGAAGTGCTCAAAATTAAGAGATGAAAAACACTTCCGGCCGCCATTTGCAAAGTGCGCCAAGGCAATATATAAGCGAATTGGAGTGTACGTCGGCTGCGAAGTGATTATGCACTGCAAATTATGGGCAGCGAGGGAGATGAGAATGGGCTCCGGCCACTGTCCACGAAGTGCTCAAAATTAAGAGATGAAAAACACTTCCGGCCGCCATTTGCAAAGTGCGCCAAGGCAATATATAAGCGAATTGGAGTGTACGTCGGCTGCGAAGTGATTATGCACTGCAAATTAGGCCGAGGGAGATGAGAATGGGCTCCGGCCACTGTCCACGAAGTGCTCAAAATTAAGAGATGAAAAACACTTCCGGCCGCCATTTGCAAAGTGCGCCAAGGCAATATATAAGCGAATTGGAGTGTACGTCGGCTGCGAAGTGATTATGCACTGCAAATTAGGCCGAGGGAGATGAGAATGGGCTCCGGCCACTGTCCACGAAGTGCTCAAAATTAAGAGATGAAAAACACTTCCGGCCGCCATTTGCAAAGTGCGCCAAGGCAATATATAAGCGAATTGGAGTGTACGTCGGCTGCGAAGTGATTATGCACTGCAAATTAGGCCGAGGGAGATGAGAATGGGCTCCGGCCACTGTCCACGAAGTGCTCAAAATTAAGAGATGAAAAACACTTCCGGCCGCCATTTGCAAAGTGCGCCAAGGCAATATATAAGCGAATTGGAGTGTACGTCGGCTGCGAAGTGATTATGCACTGCAAATTAGGCCGAGGGAGATGAGAATGGGCTCCGGCCACTGTCCACGAAGTGCTCAAAATTAAGAGATGAAAAACACTTCCGGCCGCCATTTGCAAAGTGCGCCAAGGCAATATATAAGCGAATTGGAGTGTACGTCGGCTGCGAAGTGATTATGCACTGCAAATTAGGCCAGGGAGATGAGAATGGGCTCCGGCCACTGTCCACGAAGTGCTCAAAATTAAGAGATGAAAAACACTTCCGGCCGCCATTTGCAAAGTGCGCCAAGGCAATATATAAGCGAATTGGAGTGTACGTCGGCTGCGAAGTGATTATGCACTGCAAATTAGGCCGAGGGAGATGAGAATGGGCTCCGGCCACTGTCCACGAAGTGCTCAAAATTAAGAGATGAAAAACACTTCCGGCCGCCATTTGCAAAGTGCGCCAAGGCAATATATAAGCGAATTGGAGTGTACGTCGGCTGCGAAGTGATTATGCACTGCAAATTAGGCCGAGGGAGATGAGAATGGGCTCCGGCCACTGTCCACGAAGTGCTCAAAATTAAGAGATGAAAAACACTTCCGGCCGCCATTTGCAAAGTGCGCCAAGGCAATATATAAGCGAATTGGAGTGTACGTCGGCTGCGAAGTGATTATGCACTGCAAATTAGGCCGAGGGAGATGAGAATGGGCTCCGGCCACTGTCCACGAAGTGCTCAAAATTAAGAGATGAAAAACACTTCCGGCCGCCATTTGCAAAGTGCGCCAAGGCAATATATAAGCGAATTGGAGTGTACGTCGGCTGCGAAGTGATTATGCACTGCAAATTAGGCCAAGGGAGATGAGAATGGGCTCCGGCCACTGTCCACGAAGTGCTCAAAATTAAGAGATGAAAAACACTTCCGGCCGCCATTTGCAAAGTGCGCCAAGGCAATATATAAGCGAATTGGAGTGTACGTCGGCTGCGAAGTGATTATGCACTGCAAATTAGGCCGAGGGAGATGAGAATGGGCTCCGGCCACTGTCCACGAAGTGCTCAAAATTAAGAGATGAAAAACACTTCCGGCCGCCATTTGCAAAGTGCGCCAAGGCAATATATAAGCGAATTGGAGTGTACGTCGGCTGCGAAGTGATTATGCACTGCAAATTAGGCCGAGGGAGATGAGAATGGGCTCCGGCCACTGTCCACGAAGTGCTCAAAATTAAGAGATGAAAAACACTTCCGGCCGCCATTTGCAAAGTGCGCCAAGGCAATATATAAGCGAATTGGAGTGTACGTCGGCTGCGAAGTGATTATGCACTGCAAATTAGGCCGAGGGAGATGAGAATGGGCTCCGGCCACTGTCCACGAAGTGCTCAAAATTAAGAGATGAAAAACACTTCCGGCCGCCATTTGCAAAGTGCGCCAAGGCAATATATAAGCGAATTGGAGTGTACGTCGGCTGCGAAGTGATTATGCACTGCAAATTAGGCCGAGGGAGATGAGAATGGGCTCCGGCCACTGTCCACGAAGTGCTCAAAATTAAGAGATGAAAAACACTTCCGGCCGCCATTTGCAAAGTGCGCCAAGGCAATATATAAGCGAATTGGAGTGTACGTCGGCTGCGAAGTGATTATGCACTGCAAATTAGGCCGAGGGAGATGAGAATGGGCTCCGGCCACTGTCCACGAAGTGCTCAAAATTAAGAGATGAAAAACACTTCCGGCCGCCATTTGCAAAGTGCGCCAAGGCAATATATAAGCGAATTGGAGTGTACGTCGGCTGCGAAGTGATTATGCACTGCAAATTAGGCCGAGGGAGATGAGAATGGGCTCCGGCCACTGTCCACGAAGTGCTCAAAATTAAGAGATGAAAAACACTTCCGGCCGCCATTTGCAAAGTGCGCCAAGGCAATATATAAGCGAATTGGAGTGTACGTCGGCTGCGAAGTGATTATGCACTGCAAATTAGGCCGAGGGAGATGAGAATGGGCTCCGGCCACTGTCCACGAAGTGCTCAAAATTAAGAGATGAAAAACACTTCCGGCCGCCATTTGCAAAGTGCGCCAAGGCAATATATAAGCGAATTGGAGTGTACGTCGGCTGCGAAGTGATTATGCACTGCAAATTAGGCCGAGGGAGATGAGAATGGGCTCCGGCCACTGTCCACGAAGTGCTCAAAATTAAGAGATGAAAAACACTTCCGGCCGCCATTTGCAAAGTGCGCCAAGGCAATATATAAGCGAATTGGAGTGTACGTCGGCTGCGAAGTGATTATGCACTGCAAATTAGGCCGAGGGAGATGAGAATGGGCTCCGGCCACTGTCCACGAAGTGCTCAAAATTAAGAGATGAAAAACACTTCCGGCCGCCATTTGCAAAGTGCGCCAAGGCAATATATAAGCGAATTGGAGTGTACGTCGGCTGCGAAGTGATTATGCACTGCAAATTAGGCCAAGGGAGATGAGAATGGGCTCCGGCCACTGTCCACGAAGTGCTCAAAATTAAGAGATGAAAAACACTTCCGGCCGCCATTTGCAAAGTGCGCCAAGGCAATATATAAGCGAATTGGAGTGTACGTCGGCTGCGAAGTGATTATGCACTGCAAATTAGGCCGAGGGAGATGAGAATGGGCTCCGGCCACTGTCCACGAAGTGCTCAAAATTAAGAGATGAAAAACACTTCCGGCCGCCATTTGCAAAGTGCGCCAAGGCAATATATAAGCGAATTGGAGTGTACGTCGGCTGCGAAGTGATTATGCACTGCGAAGGAGGCCGAGGGAGATGAGAATGGGCTCCGGCCACTGTCCACGAAGTGCTCAAAATTAAGAGATGAAAAACACTTCCGGCCGCCATTTGCAAAGTGCGCCAAGGCAATATATAAGCGAATTGGAGTGTACGTCGGCTGCGAAGTGATTATGCACTGCAAATTAGGCCAGGGAGATGAGAATGGGCTCCGGCCACTGTCCACGAAGTGCTCAAAATTAAGAGATGAAAAACACTTCCGGCCGCCATTTGCAAAGTGCGCCAAGGCAATATATAAGCGAATTGGAGTGTACGTCGGCTGCGAAGTGATTATGCACTGCAAATTAGGCCAAGGGAGATGAGAATGGGCTCCGGCCACTGTCCACGAAGTGCTCAAAATTAAGAGATGAAAAACACTTCCGGCCGCCATTTGCAAAGTGCGCCAAGGCAATATATAAGCGAATTGGAGTGTACGTCGGCTGCGAAGTGATTATGCACTGCAAATTAGGCCGAGGGAGATGAGAATGGGCTCCGGCCACTGTCCACGAAGTGCTCAAAATTAAGAGATGAAAAACACTTCCGGCCGCCATTTGCAAAGTGCGCCAAGGCAATATATAAGCGAATTGGAGTGTACGTCGGCTGCGAAGTGATTATGCACTGCAAATTAGGCCAAGGGAGATGAGAATGGGCTCCGGCCACTGTCCACGAAGTGCTCAAAATTAAGAGATGAAAAACACTTCCGGCCGCCATTTGCAAAGTGCGCCAAGGCAATATATAAGCGAATTGGAGTGTACGTCGGCTGCGAAGTGATTATGCACTGCAAATTAGGCCAAGGGAGATGAGAATGGCTCCAGAGGGAGATGAGAATGGGCTCCGGCCACTGTCCACGAAGTGCTCAAAATTAAGAGATGAAAAACACTTCCGGCCGCCATTTGCAAAGTGCGCCAAGGCAATATATAAGCGAATTGGAGTGTACGTCGGCTGCGAAGTGATTATGCACTGCAAATTAGGCCAAGGGAGATGAGAATGGGCTCCGGCCACTGTCCACGAAGTGCTCAAAATTAAGAGATGAAAAACACTTCCGGCCGCCATTTGCAAAGTGCGCCAAGGCAATATATAAGCGAATTGGAGTGTACGTCGGCTGCGAAGTGATTATGCACTGCAAATTAGGCCGAGGGAGATGAGAATGGGCTCCGGCCACTGTCCACGAAGTGCTCAAAATTAAGAGATGAAAAACACTTCCGGCCGCCATTTGCAAAGTGCGCCAAGGCAATATATAAGCGAATTGGAGTGTACGTCGGCTGCGAAGTGATTATGCACTGCAAATTGAGAAGGCCAAAGGGAGATGAGAATGGGCTCCGGCCACTGTCCACGAAGTGCTCAAAATTAAGAGATGAAAAACACTTCCGGCCGCCATTTGCAAAGTGCGCCAAGGCAATATATAAGCGAATTGGAGTGTACGTCGGCTGCGAAGTGATTATGCACTGCAAATTAGGCCAAGGGAGATGAGAATGGGCTCCGGCCACTGTCCACGAAGTGCTCAAAATTAAGAGATGAAAAACACTTCCGGCCGCCATTTGCAAAGTGCGCCAAGGCAATATATAAGCGAATTGGAGTGTACGTCGGCTGCGAAGTGATTATGCACTGCAAATTAGGCCGAGGGAGATGAGAATGGGCTCCGGCCACTGTCCACGAAGTGCTCAAAATTAAGAGATGAAAAACACTTCCGGCCGCCATTTGCAAAGTGCGCCAAGGCAATATATAAGCGAATTGGAGTGTACGTCGGCTGCGAAGTGATTATGCACTGCAAAGGAGGCCGAGGGAGATGAGAATGGGCTCCGGCCACTGTCCACGAAGTGCTCAAAATTAAGAGATGAAAAACACTTCCGGCCGCCATTTGCAAAGTGCGCCAAGGCAATATATAAGCGAATTGGAGTGTACGTCGGCTGCGAAGTGATTATGCACTGCAAATTAGGCCGAGGGAGATGAGAATGGGCTCCGGCCACTGTCCACGAAGTGCTCAAAATTAAGAGATGAAAAACACTTCCGGCCGCCATTTGCAAAGTGCGCCAAGGCAATATATAAGCGAATTGGAGTGTACGTCGGCTGCGAAGTGATTATGCACTGCAAATTAGGCCAAGGGAGATGAGAATGGGCTCCGGCCACTGTCCACGAAGTGCTCAAAATTAAGAGATGAAAAACACTTCCGGCCGCCATTTGCAAAGTGCGCCAAGGCAATATATAAGCGAATTGGAGTGTACGTCGGCTGCGAAGTGATTATGCACTGCAAATTAGGCCAGGGAGATGAGAATGGGCTCCGGCCACTGTCCACGAAGTGCTCAAAATTAAGAGATGAAAAACACTTCCGGCCGCCATTTGCAAAGTGCGCCAAGGCAATATATAAGCGAATTGGAGTGTACGTCGGCTGCGAAGTGATTATGCACTGCAAATTAGGCCAAGGGAGATGAGAATGGGCTCCGGCCACTGTCCACGAAGTGCTCAAAATTAAGAGATGAAAAACACTTCCGGCCGCCATTTGCAAAGTGCGCCAAGGCAATATATAAGCGAATTGGAGTGTACGTCGGCTGCGAAGTGATTATGCACTGCAAATTAGGCCGAGGGAGATGAGAATGGGCTCCGGCCACTGTCCACGAAGTGCTCAAAATTAAGAGATGAAAAACACTTCCGGCCGCCATTTGCAAAGTGCGCCAAGGCAATATATAAGCGAATTGGAGTGTACGTCGGCTGCGAAGTGATTATGCACTGCGAATTAGGCCGAGGGAGATGAGAATGGGCTCCGGCCACTGTCCACGAAGTGCTCAAAATTAAGAGATGAAAAACACTTCCGGCCGCCATTTGCAAAGTGCGCCAAGGCAATATATAAGCGAATTGGAGTGTACGTCGGCTGCGAAGTGATTATGCACTGCAAATTAGGCCAAGGGAGATGAGAATGGGCTCCGGCCACTGTCCACGAAGTGCTCAAAATTAAGAGATGAAAAACACTTCCGGCCGCCATTTGCAAAGTGCGCCAAGGCAATATATAAGCGAATTGGAGTGTACGTCGGCTGCGAAGTGATTATGCACTGCAAATTAGGCCAAGGGAGATGAGAATGGGCTCCGGCCACTGTCCACGAAGTGCTCAAAATTAAGAGATGAAAAACACTTCCGGCCGCCATTTGCAAAGTGCGCCAAGGCAATATATAAGCGAATTGGAGTGTACGTCGGCTGCGAAGATGATATGCACTGCAAGGAATGAGAATGGGCCGAGGGAGATGAGAATGGGCTCCGGCCACTGTCCACGAAGTGCTCAAAATTAAGAGATGAAAAACACTTCCGGCCGCCATTTGCAAAGTGCGCCAAGGCAATATATAAGCGAATTGGAGTGTACGTCGGCTGCGAAGTGATTATGCACTGCGAAGGAGGCCGAGGGAGATGAGAATGGGCTCCGGCCACTGTCCACGAAGTGCTCAAAATTAAGAGATGAAAAACACTTCCGGCCGCCATTTGCAAAGTGCGCCAAGGCAATATATAAGCGAATTGGAGTGTACGTAAGCTGCGAAGTGATTATGCACTGCAAATTAGGCCAAGGGAGATGAGAATGGGCTCCGGCCACTGTCCACGAAGTGCTCAAAATTAAGAGATGAAAAACACTTCCGGCCGCCATTTGCAAAGTGCGCCAAGGCAATATATAAGCGAATTGGAGTGTACGTCGGCTGCGAAGTGATTATGCACTGCAAATTAGGCCAAGGGAGATGAGAATGGGCTCCGGCCACTGTCCACGAAGTGCTCAAAATTAAGAGATGAAAAACACTTCCGGCCGCCATTTGCAAAGTGCGCCAAGGCAATATATAAGCGAATTGGAGTGTACGTCGGCTGCGAAGTGATTATGCACTGCGAATTAGGCCGGGAGATGAGAATGGGCTCCAGGTCCACAAAGTGGGAGGAGATGAGAATGGGCTCCGGCCACTGTCCACGAAGTGCTCAAAATTAAGAGATGAAAAACACTTCCGGCCGCCATTTGCAAAGTGCGCCAAGGCAATATATAAGCGAATTGGAGTGTACGTAAGCTGCGAAGTGATTATGCACTGCGAAGGAGGCCAAGGGAGATGAGAATGGGCTCCAGCAATTGTCCACAAAGTGGGAGGAGATGAGAATGGGCTCCGGCACTGTCCACGAAGTGCTCAAAATTAAGAGATGAAAAACACTTCCGGCCGCCATTTGCAAAGTGCGCCAAGGCAATATATAAGCGAATTGGAGTGTACGTCGCTGCGAAGTGATTATGCACTGCAAATTAGGCCAAGGGAGATGAGAAGGCTCCAGCGAGAAGGAGATGAGAATGGGCTCCGGCCACTGTCCACGAAGTGCTCAAAATTAAGAGATGAAAAACACTTCCGGCCGCCATTTGCAAAGTGCGCCAAGGCAATATATAAGCGAATTGGAGTGTACGTCGGCTGCGAAGTGATTATGCACTGCAAATTAGGCCAAGGGAGATGAGAATGGGCTCCGGCAGTCACAAAGTGGGAGGGAGATGAGAATGGGCTCCGGCCACTGTCCACGAAGTGCTCAAAATTAAGAGATGAAAAACACTTCCGGCCGCCATTTGCAAAGTGCGCCAAGGCAATATATAAGCGAATTGGAGTGTACGTCGGCTGCGAAGTGATTATGCACTGCAAATTAGGCCAAGGGAGATGAGAATGGGCTCCGGCCACTGTCCACGAAGTGCTCAAAATTAAGAGATGAGAAACACTTCCGGCCGCCATTTGCAAAGTGCGCCAAGGCAATATATAAGCGAATTGGAGTGTACGTCGGCTGCGAAGTGATTATGCACTGCAAATTAGGCCAAGGGAGATGAGAATGGGCTCCAGCAATGTCCACAAAGTGGGAAGGATGAGAATGGGCTCCGGCCACTGTCCACGAAGTGCTCAAAATTAAGAGATGAAAAACACTTCCGGCCGCCATTTGCAAAGTGCGCCAAGGCAATATATAAGCGAATTGGAGTGTACGTCGGCTGCGAAGTGCAGATGAGAATGGGCTCCAGCATTTGTCCACAAAGTGGGAGGGAGATGAGAATGGGCTCCGGCCACTGTCCACGAAGTGCTCAAAATTAAGAGATGAAAAACACTTCCGGCCGCCATTTGCAAAGTGCGCCAAGGCAATATATAAGCGAATTGGAGTGTACGTCGGCTGCGAAGTGATTATGCACTGCAAATTAGGCCAAGGGAGATGAGAATGGGCTCCGGCCACTGTCCACGAAGTGCTCAAAATTAAGAGATGAAAAACACTTCCGGCCGCCATTTGCAAAGTGCGCCAAGGCAATATATAAGCGAATTGGAGTGTACGTCGGCTGCGAAGTGATTATGCACTGCAAATTAGGCCAAGGGAGATGAGAATGGGCTCCGGCCACTGTCCACGAAGTGCTCAAAATTAAGAGATGAAAAACACTTCCGGCCGCCATTTGCAAAGTGCGCCAAGGCAATATATAAGCGAATTGGAGTGTACGTTGGCTGCGAAGTGATTATGCACTGCAAATTAGGCCAAGGGAGATGAGAATGGGCTCCGGCCACTGTCCACGAAGTGCTCAAAATTAAGAGATGAAAAACACTTCCGGCCGCCATTTGCAAAGTGCGCCAAGGCAATATATAAGCGAATTGGAGTGTACGTCGGCTGCGAAGTGATTATGCACTGCAAATTAGGCCAGGGAGATGAGAATGGGCTCCGGCCATGTCCACAAAGTGGGGAGATGAGAATGGGCTCCGGCCACTGTCCACGAAGTGCTCAAAATTAAGAGATGAAAAACACTTCCGGCCGCCATTTGCAAAGTGCGCCAAGGCAATATATAAGCGAATTGGAGTGTACGTAAGCTGCGAAGTGATTATGCACTGCAAATTAGGCCAAGGGAGATGAGAATGGGCTCCGGCCACTGTCCACGAAGTGCTCAAAATTAAGAGATGAAAAACACTTCCGGCCGCCATTTGCAAAGTGCGCCAAGGCAATATATAAGCGAATTGGAGTGTACGTCGGCTGCGAAGTGATTATGCACTGCAGGCCAAGGGAGATGAGAATGGGCTCCAGCAATTGTCCACAAAGTGGGAAGGAGATGAGAATGGGCTCCGGCCACTGTCCACGAAGTGCTCAAAATTAAGAGATGAAAAACACTTCCGGCCGCCATTTGCAAAGTGCGCCAAGGCAATATATAAGCGAATTGGAGTGTACGTCGGCTGCGAAGTGATTATGCACTGCGAAGGAGGCCGAGGCAGATGAGAATGGGCTCCAGCATTGTCCACAAAGTGGGAAGGAGATGAGAATGGGCTCCGGCCACTGTCCACGAAGTGCTCAAAATTAAGAGATGAAAAACACTTCCGGCCGCCATTTGCAAAGTGCGCCAAGGCAATATATAAGCGAATTGGAGTGTACGTAAGCTGCGAAGTGATTATGCACTGCGAAGGAGGCCGAGGCAGATGAGAATGGGCTCCAGCAATTGTCCACAAAGTGGGAGGGAGATGAGAATGGGCTCCGGCCACTGTCCACGAAGTGCTCAAAATTAAGAGATGAAAAACACTTCCGGCCGCCATTTGCAAAGTGCGCCAAGGCAATATATAAGCGAATTGGAGTGTACGTCGGCTGCGAAGTGATTATGCACTGCAAATTAGGCCAAGGGAGATGAGAATGGGCTCCGGCCACTGTCCACGAAGTGCTCAAAATTAAGAGATGAAAAACACTTCCGGCCGCCATTTGCAAAGTGCGCCAAGGCAATATATAAGCGAATTGGAGTGTACGTTGGCTGCGAAGTGATTATGCACTGCAAATTAGGCCAAGGGAGATGAGAATGGGCTCCGGCCACTGTCCACGAAGTGCTCAAAATTAAGAGATGAAAAACACTTCCGGCCGCCATTTGCAAAGTGCGCCAAGGCAATATATAAGCGAATTGGAGTGTACGTGGCTGCGAAGTGATTATGCACTGCAAATTAGGCCAAGGGAGATGAGAATGGGCTCCGGCCACTGTCCACGAAGTGCTCAAAATTAAGAGATGAAAAACACTTCCGGCCGCCATTTGCAAAGTGCGCCAAGGCAATATATAAGCGAATTGGAGTGTACGTAAGCTGCGAAGTGATTATGCACTGCAAATTAGGCCAAGGGAGATGAGAATGGGCTCCGGCCACTGTCCACGAAGTGCTCAAAATTAAGAGATGAAAAACACTTCCGGCCGCCATTTGCAAAGTCGCCAAGGCAATATATAAGCGAATTGGAGTGTACGTCGGCTGCGAAGTGATTATGCACTGCAAATTAGGCCAAGGGAGATGAGAATGGGCTCCGGCCACTGTCCACGAAGTGCTCAAAATTAAGAGATGAAAAACACTTCCGGCCGCCATTTGCAAAGTGCGCCAAGGCAATATATAAGCGAATTGGAGTGTACGTAAGCTGCGAAGTGATTATGCACTGCAAATTAGGCCAAGGGAGATGAGAATGGGCTCCGGCCACTGTCCACGAAGTGCTCAAAATTAAGAGATGAAAAACACTTCCGGCCGCCATTTGCAAAGTGCGCCAAGGCAATATATAAGCGAATTGGAGTGTACGTCGGCTGCGAAGTGATTATGCACTGCGAAGGAGGCCGAGGGAGATGAGAATGGGCTCCAGCAATTGTCCACAAAGTGGGAGGGAGATGAGAATGGGCTCCGGCCACTGTCCACGAAGTGCTCAAAATTAAGAGATGAAAAACACTTCCGGCCGCCATTTGCAAAGTGCGCCAAGGCAATATATAAGCGAATTGGAGTGTACGTCGGCTGCGAAGTGATTATGCACTGCAAATTAGGCCAAGGGAGATGAGAATGGGCTCCGGCCACTGTCCACGAAGTGCTCAAAATTAAGAGATGAAAAACACTTCCGGCCGCCATTTGCAAAGTGCGCCAAGGCAATATATAAGCGAATTGGAGTGTACGTCGCTGCGAAGTGATTATGCACTGCAAATTAGGCCAAGGGAGATGAGAATGGGCTCCAGCAATTGTGCACAAAGTGGAAGGAGATGAGAATGGGCTCCGGCCACTGTCCACGAAGTGCTCAAAATTAAGAGATGAAAAACACTTCCGGCCGCCATTTGCAAAGTGCGCCAAGGCAATATATAAGCGAATTGGAGTGTACGTCGGCTGCGAAGTGATTATGCACTGCGAATTAGGCCAAGGGAGATGAGAATGGGCTCCGGCCACTGTCCACGAAGTGCTCAAAATTAAGAGATGAAAAACACTTCCGGCCGCCATTTGCAAAGTGCGCCAAGGCAATATATAAGCGAATTGGAGTGTACGTCGGCTGCGAAGTGATTATGCACTGCGAAGAGGCCGAGGGAGATGAGAATGGGCTCCAGCAATTGTCCACAAAGTGGGAGGGAGATGAGAATGGGCTCCGGCCACTGTCCACGAAGTGCTCAAAATTAAGAGATGAAAAACACTTCCGGCCGCCATTTGCAAAGTGCGCCAAGGCAATATATAAGCGAATTGGAGTGTACGTAAGCTGCGAAGTGATTATGCACTGCAAATTAGGCCAAGGGAGATGAGAATGGGTACGTCGTCGCTGCGAAGTGATTATGCACTGCGAAGGAGGCCGAGGGAGATGAGAATGGGCTCCGGCCACTGTCCACGAAGTGCTCAAAATTAAGAGATGAAAAACACTTCCGGCCGCCATTTGCAAAGTGCGCCAAGGCAATATATAAGCGAATTGGAGTGTACGTCGGCTGCGAAGTGATTATGCACTGCGAAGGAGGCCGAGGGAGATGAGAATGGGCTCCAGCAATTGTCCACAAGTGGGAGGGAGATGAGAATGGGCTCCGGCCACTGTCCACGAAGTGCTCAAAATTAAGAGATGAAAAACACTTCCGGCCGCCATTTGCAAAGTGCGCCAAGGCAATATATAAGCGAATTGGAGTGTACGTCGCTGCGAAGTGATTATGCACTGCGAAGGAGGCCGAGGGAGATGAGAATGGGCTCCGGCCACTGTCCACGAAGTGCTCAAAATTAAGAGATGAAAAACACTTCCGGCCGCCATTTGCAAAGTGCGCCAAGGCAATATATAAGCGAATTGGAGTGTACGTAAGCTGCGAAGTGATTATGCACTGCAAATTAGGCCAAGGGAGATGAGAATGGGCTCCGGCCACTGTCCACGAAGTGCTCAAAATTAAGAGATGAAAAACACTTCCGGCCGCCATTTGCAAAGTGCGCCAAGGCAATATATAAGCGAATTGGAGTGTACGTAAGCTGCGAAGTGATTATGCACTGCAAATTAGGCCAAGGGAGATGAGAATGGGCTCCAGCAATTGTCCACAGTGGGAGGGAGATGAGAATGGGCTCCGGCCACTGTCCACGAAGTGCTCAAAATTAAGAGATGAAAAACACTTCCGGCCGCCATTTGCAAAGTGCGCCAAGGCAATATATAAGCGAATTGGAGTGTACGTCGGCTGCGAAGTGATTATGCACTGCGAATTAGGCCGAGGGAGATGAGAATGGGCTCCGGCCACTGTCCACGAAGTGCTCAAAATTAAGAGATGAAAAACACTTCCGGCCGCCATTTGCAAAGTGCGCCAAGGCAATATATAAGCGAATTGGAGTGTACGTAAGCTGCGAAGTGATTATGCACTGCAAATTAGGCCAAGGGAGATGAGAATGGGCTCCGGCCACTGTCCACGAAGTGCTCAAAATTAAGAGATGAAAAACACTTCCGGCCGCCATTTGCAAAGTGCGCCAAGGCAATATATAAGCGAATTGGAGTGTACGTAAGCTGCGAAGTGATTATGCACTGCGAATTAGGCCAAGGGAGATGAGAATGGGCTCCAGCAATTGTCCACAAAGTGGGAAGGAGATGAGAATGGGCTCCGGCCACTGTCCACGAAGTGCTCAAAATTAAGAGATGAAAAACACTTCCGGCCGCCATTTGCAAAGTGCGCCAAGGCAATATATAAGCGAATTGGAGTGTACGTCGGCTGCGAAGTGATTATGCACTGCAAATTAGGCCAAGGGAGATGAGAATGGGCTCCGGCATTGTCCAAAAGTGGGAGGGAGATGAGAATGGGCTCCGGCCACTGTCCACGAAGTGCTCAAAATTAAGAGATGAAAAACACTTCCGGCCGCCATTTGCAAAGTGCGCCAAGGCAATATATAAGCGAATTGGAGTGTACGTAAGCTGCGAAGTGATTATGCACTGCAAATTAGGCCAAGGGAGATGAGAATGGGCTCCGGCCACTGTCCACGAAGTGCTCAAAATTAAGAGATGAAAAACACTTCCGGCCGCCATTTGCAAAGTGCGCCAAGGCAATATATAAGCGAATTGGAGTGTACGTCGGCTGCGAAGTGATTATGCACTGCAAATTAGGCCAAGGGAGATGAGAATGGGCTCCAGCAATTGTCCACAAAGTGGGAAGGAGATGAGAATGGGCTCCGGCCACTGTCCACGAAGTGCTCAAAATTAAGAGATGAAAAACACTTCCGGCCGCCATTTGCAAAGTGCGCCAAGGCAATATATAAGCGAATTGGAGTGTACGTAAGCTGCGAAGTGATTATGCACTGCGAAGGAGGCCGAGGCAGATGAGAATGGGCTCCAGCAATTGTCCACAAAGTGGGAGAGAGATGAGAATGGGCTCCGGCCACTGTCCACGAAGTGCTCAAAATTAAGAGATGAAAAACACTTCCGGCCGCCATTTGCAAAGTGCGCCAAGGCAATATATAAGCGAATTGGAGTGTACGTTGGCTGCGAAGTGATTATGCACTGCAAATTAGGCCAAGGGAGATGAGAATGGGCTCCGGCCACTGTCCACGAAGTGCTCAAAATTAAGAGATGAAAAACACTTCCGGCCGCCATTTGCAAAGTGCGCCAAGGCAATATATAAGCGAATTGGAGTGTACGTTGGCTGCGAAGTGATTATGCACTGCTAAATAGGCCAAGGGAGATGAGAATGGGCTCCGGCCACTGTCCACGAAGTGCTCAAAATTAAGAGATGAAAAACACTTCCGGCCGCCATTTGCAAAGTGCGCCAAGGCAATATATAAGCGAATTGGAGTGTACGTCGGCTGCGAAGTGATTATGCACTGCAAATTAGGCCAAGGGAGATGAGAATGGGCTCCGGCCACTGTCCACGAAGTGCTCAAAATTAAGAGATGAAAACACTTCCGGCCGCCATTTGCAAAGTGCGCCAAGGCAATATATAAGCGAATTGGAGTGTACGTCGGCTGCGAAGTGATTATGCACTGCAAATTAGGCCAAGGGAGATGAGAATGGGCTCCAGCAATTGTCCACAAAGTGGGAGGGAGATGAGAATGGGCTCCGGCCACTGTCCACGAAGTGCTCAAAATTAAGAGATGAAAAACACTTCCGGCCGCCATTTGCAAAGTGCGCCAAGGCAATATATAAGCGAATTGGAGTGTACGTAAGCTGCGAAGTGATTATGCACTGCAAATTAGGCCAAGGGAGATGAGAATGGGCTCCGGCCACTGTCCACGAAGTGCTCAAAATTAAGAGATGAAAAACACTTCCGGCCGCCATTTGCAAAGTGCGCCAAGGCAATATATAAGCGAATTGGAGTGTACGTCGGCTGCGAAGTGATTATGCACTGCAAATTAGGCCAAGGGAGATGAGAATGGGCTCCAGCAATTGTCCACAAAGTGGGAAGGAGATGAGAATGGGCTCCGGCCACTGTCCACGAAGTGCTCAAAATTAAGAGATGAAAAACACTTCCGGCCGCCATTTGCAAAGTGCGCCAAGGCAATATATAAGCGAATTGGAGTGTACGTAAGCTGCGAAGTGATTATGCACTGCGAAGGAGGCCGAGGGAGATGAGAATGGGCTCCAGCAATTGTCCACAAAGTGGGAAGGAGATGAGAATGGGCTCCGGCCACTGTCCACGAAGTGCTCAAAATTAAGAGATGAAAAACACTTCCGGCCGCCATTTGCAAAGTGCGCCAAGGCAATATATAAGCGAATTGGAGTGTACGTCGCTGCGAAGTGATTATGCACTGCGAAGGAGCCGAGGGAGATGAGAATGGGCTCCAGCAATTGTCCACAAAGTGGGAGGGAGATGAGAATGGGCTCCGGCCACTGTCCACGAAGTGCTCAAAATTAAGAGATGAAAAACACTTCCGGCCGCCATTTGCAAAGTGCGCCAAGGCAATATATAAGCGAATTGGAGTGTACGGCTGCGAAGTGATTATGCACTGCAAATTAGGCCAAGGGAGATGAGAATGGGCTCCGGCCACTGTCCACGAAGTGCTCAAAATTAAGAGATGAAAAACACTTCCGGCCGCCATTTGCAAAGTGCGCCAAGGCAATATATAAGCGAATTGGAGTGTACGTCGGCTGCGAAGTGATTATGCACTGCAAATTAGGCCAAGGGAGATGAGAATGGGCTCCGGCCACTGTCCACGAAGTGCTCAAAATTAAGAGATGAAAAACACTTCCGGCCGCCATTTGCAAAGTGCGCCAAGGCAATATATAAGCGAATTGGAGTGTACGTCGGCTGCGAAGTGATTATGCACTGCAAATTAGGCCAAGGGAGATGAGAATGGGCTCCGGCCACTGTCCACGAAGTGCTCAAAATTAAGAGATGAAAAACACTTCCGGCCGCCATTTGCAAAGTGCGCCAAGGCAATATATAAGCGAATTGGAGTGTACGTCGCTGCGAAGTGATTATGCACTGCAAATTAGGCCAAGGGAGATGAGAATGGGCTCCGGCCACTGTCCACGAAGTGCTCAAAATTAAGAGATGAAAAACACTTCCGGCCGCCATTTGCAAAGTGCGCCAAGGCAATATATAAGCGAATTGGAGTGTACGTTGGCTGCGAAGTGATTATGCACTGCAAATTAGGCCAAGGGAGATGAGAATGGGCTCCGGCCACTGTCCACGAAGTGCTCAAAATTAAGAGATGAAAAACACTTCCGGCCGCCATTTGCAAAGTGCGCCAAGGCAATATATAAGCGAATTGGAGTGTACGTAAGCTGCGAAGTGATTATGCACTGCAAATTAGGCCAAGGGAGATGAGAATGGGCTCCGGCCACTGTCCACGAAGTGCTCAAAATTAAGAGATGAAAAACACTTCCGGCCGCCATTTGCAAAGTGCGCCAAGGCAATATATAAGCGAATTGGAGTGTACGTCGGCTGCGAAGTGATTATGCACTGCGAAGGAGGCGAGGCAGATGAGAATGGGCTCCAGCAATTGTCCACAAAGTGGGAGGGAGATGAGAATGGGCTCCGGCCACTGTCCACGAAGTGCTCAAAATTAAGAGATGAAAAACACTTCCGGCCGCCATTTGCAAAGTGCGCCAAGGCAATATATAAGCGAATTGGAGTGTACGTCGGCTGCGAAGTGATTATGCACTGCAAATTAGGCCAAGGGAGATGAGAATGGGCTCCGGCCACTGTCCACGAAGTGCTCAAAATTAAGAGATGAAAAACACTTCCGGCCGCCATTTGCAAAGTGCGCCAAGGCAATATATAAGCGAATTGGAGTGTACGTAAGCTGCGAAGTGATTATGCACTGCAAATTAGGCCAAGGGAGATGAGAATGGGCTCCAGCAATTGTCCACAAAGTGGGAAGGAGATGAGAATGGGCTCCGGCCACTGTCCACGAAGTGCTCAAAATTAAGAGATGAAAAACACTTCCGGCCGCCATTTGCAAAGTGCGCCAAGGCAATATATAAGCGAATTGGAGTGTACGTCGGCTGCGAAGTGATTATGCACTGCGAATTAGGCCGAGGGAGATGAGAATGGGCTCCGGCCACTGTCCACGAAGTGCTCAAAATTAAGAGATGAAAAACACTTCCGGCCGCCATTTGCAAAGTGCGCCAAGGCAATATATAAGCGAATTGGAGTGTACGTCGGCTGCGAAGTGATTATGCACTGCGAATTAGGCCGAGGGAGATGAGAATGGGCTCCAGCAATGTCCACAAAGTGGGAGGGAGATGAGAATGGGCTCCGGCCACTGTCCACGAAGTGCTCAAAATTAAGAGATGAAAAACACTTCCGGCCGCCATTTGCAAAGTGCGCCAAGGCAATATATAAGCGAATTGGAGTGTACGTAAGCTGCGAAGTGATTATGCACTGCAAATTAGGCCAGGGAGATGAGAATGGGCTCCAAGTGATTATGCACAAAGTGGGAGGGAGATGAGAATGGGCTCCGGCCACTGTCCACGAAGTGCTCAAAATTAAGAGATGAAAAACACTTCCGGCCGCCATTTGCAAAGTGCGCCAAGGCAATATATAAGCGAATTGGAGTGTACGTCGGCTGCGAAGTGATTATGCACTGCGAAGGAGGCCGAGGCAGATGAGAATGGGCTCCAGCAATGTCCAAAAGTGGAGGGAGATGAGAATGGGCTCCGGCCACTGTCCACGAAGTGCTCAAAATTAAGAGATGAAAAACACTTCCGGCCGCCATTTGCAAAGTGCGCCAAGGCAATATATAAGCGAATTGGAGTGTACGTATGCGAAGTGATTATGCACTGCAAATTAGGCCAAGGGAGATGAGAATGGGCTCCGGCCACTGTCCACGAAGTGCTCAAAATTAAGAGATGAAAAACACTTCCGGCCGCCATTTGCAAAGTGCGCCAAGGCAATATATAAGCGAATTGGAGTGTACGTAAGCTGCGAAGTGATTATGCACTGCAAATTAGGCCAAGGGAGATGAGAATGGGCTCCGGCCACTGTCCACGAAGTGCTCAAAATTAAGAGATGAAAAACACTTCCGGCCGCCATTTGCAAAGTGCGCCAAGGCAATATATAAGCGAATTGGAGTGTACGTAAGCTGCGAAGTGATTATGCACTGCAAATTAGGCCAAGGGAGATGAGAATGGGCTCCAGCAATTGTCCACAAAGTGGGAGGGAGATGAGAATGGGCTCCGGCCACTGTCCACGAAGTGCTCAAAATTAAGAGATGAAAAACACTTCCGGCCGCCATTTGCAAAGTGCGCCAAGGCAATATATAAGCGAATTGGAGTGTACGTCGGCTGCGAAGTGATTATGCACTGCGAAGAGGCCGAGGGAGATGAGAATGGGCTCCGGCCACTGTCCACGAAGTGCTTAAAATTAAGAGATGAAAACACTTCCGGCCGCCATTTGCAAAGTGCGCCAAGGCAATATATAAGCGAATTGGAGTGTACGTAAGCTGCGAAGTGATTATGCACTGCAATTAGGCCAAGGGAGATGAGAATGGGCTCCGGCCACTGTCCACGAAGTGCTCAAAATTAAGAGATGAAAAACACTTCCGGCCGCCATTTGCAAAGTGCGCCAAGGCAATATATAAGCGAATTGGAGTGTACGTCGCTGCGAAGTGATTATGCACTGCAAATTAGGCCAAGGGAGATGAGAATGGGCTCCGGCCACTGTCCACGAAGTGCTCAAAATTAAGAGATGAAAAACACTTCCGGCCGCCATTTGCAAAGTGCGCCAAGGCAATATATAAGCGAATTGGAGTGTACGTCGGCTGCGAAGTGATTATGCACTGCAAATTAGGCCAAGGGAGATGAGAATGGGCTCCGGCCACTGTCCACGAAGTGCTCAAAATTAAGAGATGAAAAACACTTCCGGCCGCCATTTGCAAAGTGCGCCAAGGCAATATATAAGCGAATTGGAGTGTACGTAAGCTGCGAAGTGATTATGCACTGCAAATTAGGCCAAGGGAGATGAGAATGGGCTCCGGCCACTGTCCACGAAGTGCTCAAAATTAAGAGATGAAAAACACTTCCGGCCGCCATTTGCAAAGTGCGCCAAGGCAATATATAAGCGAATTGGAGTGTACGTTGGCTGCGAAGTGATTATGCACTGCAAATTAGGCCAAGGGAGATGAGAATGGGCTCCGGCCACTGTCCACGAAGTGCTCAAAATTAAGAGATGAAAAACACTTCCGGCCGCCATTTGCAAAGTGCGCCAAGGCAATATATAAGCGAATTGGAGTGTACGTAAGCTGCGAAGTGATTATGCACTGCAAATTAGGCCAAGGGAGATGAGAATGGGCTCCGGCCACTGTCCACGAAGTGCTCAAAATTAAGAGATGAAAAACACTTCCGGCCGCCATTTGCAAAGTGCGCCAAGGCAATATATAAGCGAATTGGAGTGTACGTCGGCTGCGAAGTGATTATGCACTGCGAAGGAGGCCGAGGAGATGAGAATGGGCTCCAGCAATTGTCCACAAAGTGGGAGGGAGATGAGAATGGGCTCCGGCCACTGTCCACGAAGTGCTCAAAATTAAGAGATGAAAAACACTTCCGGCCGCCATTTGCAAAGTGCGCCAAGGCAATATATAAGCGAATTGGAGTGTACGTCGGCTGCGAAGTGATTATGCACTGCAAATTAGGCCAAGGGAGATGAGAATGGGCTCCGGCCACTGTCCACGAAGTGCTCAAAATTAAGAGATGAAAAACACTTCCGGCCGCCATTTGCAAAGTGCGCCAAGGCAATATATAAGCGAATTGGAGTGTACGTAAGCTGCGAAGTGATTATGCACTGCAAATTAGGCCAAGGGAGATGAGAATGGGCTCCAGCAATTGTCCACAAAGTGGGAAGGAGATGAGAATGGGCTCCGGCCACTGTCCACGAAGTGCTCAAAATTAAGAGATGAAAAACACTTCCGGCCGCCATTTGCAAAGTGCGCCAAGGCAATATATAAGCGAATTGGAGTGTACGTCGGCTGCGAAGTGATTATGCACTGCGAAGGAGGCCGAGGGAGATGAGAATGGGCTCCGGCCACTGTCCACGAAGTGCTCAAAATTAAGAGATGAAAAACACTTCCGGCCGCCATTTGCAAAGTGCGCCAAGGCAATATATAAGCGAATTGGAGTGTACGTCGGCTGCGAAGTGATTATGCACTGCAAATTAGGCCAAGGGAGATGAGAATGGGCTCCAGCAATTGTCCACAAAGTGGGAGGGAGATGAGAATGGGCTCCGGCCACTGTCCACGAAGTGCTCAAAATTAAGAGATGAAAAACACTTCCGGCCGCCATTTGCAAAGTGCGCCAAGGCAATATATAAGCGAATTGGAGTGTACGTAAGCTGCGAAGTGATTATGCACTGCAAATTAGGCCAAGGAGATGAGAATTGGAGTGTACGTCGGCTGCGAAGTGATTATGCACTGCGAAGGAGGCCGAGGGAGATGAGAATGGGCTCCGGCCACTGTCCACGAAGTGCTCAAAATTAAGAGATGAAAAACACTTCCGGCCGCCATTTGCAAAGTGCGCCAAGGCAATATATAAGCGAATTGGAGTGTACGTCGGCTGCGAAGTGATTATGCACTGCGAAAGGCCGAGGCAGATGAGAATGGGCTCCAGCAATTGTCCACAAAGTGGGAGGGAGATGAGAATGGGCTCCGGCCACTGTCCACGAAGTGCTCAAAATTAAGAGATGAAAAACACTTCCGGCCGCCATTTGCAAAGTGCGCCAAGGCAATATATAAGCGAATTGGAGTGTACGTCGGCTGCGAAGTGATTATGCACTGCGAAGGAGGCCGAGGGAGATGAGAATGGGCTCCGGCCACTGTCCACGAAGTGCTCAAAATTAAGAGATGAAAAACACTTCCGGCCGCCATTTGCAAAGTGCGCCAAGGCAATATATAAGCGAATTGGAGTGTACGTAAGCTGCGAAGTGATTATGCACTGCAAATTAGGCCAAGGGAGATGAGAATGGGCTCCGGCCACTGTCCACGAAGTGCTCAAAATTAAGAGATGAAAAACACTTCCGGCCGCCATTTGCAAAGTGCGCCAAGGCAATATATAAGCGAATTGGAGTGTACGTAAGCTGCGAAGTGATTATGCACTGCAAATTAGGCCAAGGGAGATGAGAATGGGCTCCAGCAATTGTCCACAAAGTGGGAGGGAGATGAGAATGGGCTCCGGCCACTGTCCACGAAGTGCTCAAAATTAAGAGATGAAAAACACTTCCGGCCGCCATTTGCAAAGTGCGCCAAGGCAATATATAAGCGAATTGGAGTGTACGTCGGCTGCGAAGTGATTATGCACTGCGAATTAGGCGAGGGAGATGAGAATGGGCTCCGGCCACTGTCCACGAAGTGCTCAAAATTAAGAGATGAAAAACACTTCCGGCCGCCATTTGCAAAGTGCGCCAAGGCAATATATAAGCGAATTGGAGTGTACGTCGGCTGCGAAGTGATTATGCACTGCAAATTAGGCCAAGGGAGATGAGAATGGGCTCCGGCCACTGTCCACGAAGTGCTCAAAATTAAGAGATGAAAAACACTTCCGGCCGCCATTTGCAAAGTGCGCCAAGGCAATATATAAGCGAATTGGAGTGTACGTAAGCTGCGAAGTGATTATGCACTGCAAATTAGGCCAAGGGAGATGAGAATGGGCTCCGGCCACTGTCCACGAAGTGCTCAAAATTAAGAGATGAAAAACACTTCCGGCCGCCATTTGCAAAGTGCGCCAAGGCAATATATAAGCGAATTGGAGTGTACGTCGGCTGCGAAGTGATTATGCACTGCAAATTAGGCCAAGGGAGATGAGAATGGGCTCCGGCCACTGTCCACGAAGTGCTCAAAATTAAGAGATGAAAAACACTTCCGGCCGCCATTTGCAAAGTGCGCCAAGGCAATATATAAGCGAATTGGAGTGTACGTCGGCTGCGAAGTGATTATGCACTGCAAATTAGGCCAAGGGAGATGAGAATGGGCTCCGGCCACTGTCCACGAAGTGCTCAAAATTAAGAGATGAAAAACACTTCCGGCCGCCATTTGCAAAGTGCGCCAAGGCAATATATAAGCGAATTGGAGTGTACGTCGGCTGCGAAGTGATTATGCACTGCAAATTAGGCCAAGGGAGATGAGAATGGGCTCCGGCCACTGTCCACGAAGTGCTCAAAATTAAGAGATGAAAAACACTTCCGGCCGCCATTTGCAAAGTGCGCCAAGGCAATATATAAGCGAATTGGAGTGTACGTCGGCTGCGAAGTGATTATGCACTGCAAATTAGGCCAAGGGAGATGAGAATGGGCTCCGGCCACTGTCCACGAAGTGCTCAAAATTAAGAGATGAAAAACACTTCCGGCCGCCATTTGCAAAGTGCGCCAAGGCAATATATAAGCGAATTGGAGTGTACGTCGGCTGCGAAGTGATTATGCACTGCGAAGGAGGCCGAGGCAGATGAGAATGGGCTCCAGCAATTGTCCACAAAGTGGGAGGGAGATGAGAATGGGCTCCGGCCACTGTCCACGAAGTGCTCAAAATTAAGAGATGAAAAACACTTCCGGCCGCCATTTGCAAAGTGCGCCAAGGCAATATATAAGCGAATTGGAGTGTACGTCGGCTGCGAAGTGATTATGCACTGCAAATTAGGCCAAGGGAGATGAGAATGGGCTCCGGCCACTGTCCACGAAGTGCTCAAAATTAAGAGATGAAAAACACTTCCGGCCGCCATTTGCAAAGTGCGCCAAGGCAATATATAAGCGAATTGGAGTGTACGTCGGCTGCGAAGTGATTATGCACTGCAAATTAGGCAAGGGAGATGAGAAGGCTCCAGCAATTGGCAAAGTGGGAGGAGATGAGAATGGGCTCCGGCCACTGTCCACGAAGTGCTCAAAATTAAGAGATGAAAAACACTTCCGGCCGCCATTTGCAAAGTGCGCCAAGGCAATATATAAGCGAATTGGAGTGTACGTCGGCTGCGAAGTGATTATGCACTGCGAATTAGGCCGAGGGAGATGAGAATGGGCTCCGGCCACTGTCCACGAAGTGCTCAAAATTAAGAGATGAAAAACACTTCCGGCCGCCATTTGCAAAGTGCGCCAAGGCAATATATAAGCGAATTGGAGTGTACGTCGGCTGCGAAGTGATTATGCACTGCGAGGCCGAGGGAGATGAGAATGGGCTCCAGCAATTGTCCACAAAGTGGGAGGGAGATGAGAATGGGCTCCGGCCACTGTCCACGAAGTGCTCAAAATTAAGAGATGAAAAACACTTCCGGCCGCCATTTGCAAAGTGCGCCAAGGCAATATATAAGCGAATTGGAGTGTACGTAAGCTGCGAAGTGATTATGCACTGCAAATTAGGCCAAGGGAGATGAGAATGGTGTACGTGTACGTCGGCTGCGAAGTGATTATGCACTGCGAAGGAGGCCGAGGGAGATGAGAATGGGCTCCGGCCACTGTCCACGAAGTGCTCAAAATTAAGAGATGAAAAACACTTCCGGCCGCCATTTGCAAAGTGCGCCAAGGCAATATATAAGCGAATTGGAGTGTACGTCGGCTGCGAAGTGATTATGCACTGCGAAGGAGGCCGAGGGAGATGAGAATGGGCTCCAGCAATTGTCCACAAAGTGGGAGGGAGATGAGAATGGGCTCCGGCCACTGTCCACGAAGTGCTCAAAATTAAGAGATGAAAAACACTTCCGGCCGCCATTTGCAAAGTGCGCCAAGGCAATATATAAGCGAATTGGAGTGTACGTCGGCTGCGAAGTGATTATGCACTGCAAAGGAGGCCGAGGGAGATGAGAATGGGCTCCGGCCACTGTCCACGAAGTGCTCAAAATTAAGAGATGAAAAACACTTCCGGCCGCCATTTGCAAAGTGCGCCAAGGCAATATATAAGCGAATTGGAGTGTACGTCGGCTGCGAAGTGATTATGCACTGCAAATTAGGCCAAGGGAGATGAGAATGGGCTCCGGCCACTGTCCACGAAGTGCTCAAAATTAAGAGATGAAAAACACTTCCGGCCGCCATTTGCAAAGTGCGCCAAGGCAATATATAAGCGAATTGGAGTGTACGTCGGCTGCGAAGTGATTATGCACTGCAAATTAGGCCAAGGGAGATGAGAATGGGCTCCGGCCACTGTCCACGAAGTGCTCAAAATTAAGAGATGAAAAACACTTCCGGCCGCCATTTGCAAAGTGCGCCAAGGCAATATATAAGCGAATTGGAGTGTACGTCGGCTGCGAAGTGATTATGCACTGCAAATTAGGCCAAGGGAGATGAGAATGGGCTCCGGCCACTGTCCACGAAGTGCTCAAAATTAAGAGATGAAAAACACTTCCGGCCGCCATTTGCAAAGTGCGCCAAGGCAATATATAAGCGAATTGGAGTGTACGTCGGCTGCGAAGTGATTATGCACTGCGAAGGAGGCCGAGGGAGATGAGAATGGGCTCCGGCCACTGTCCACGAAGTGCTCAAAATTAAGAGATGAAAAACACTTCCGGCCGCCATTTGCAAAGTGCGCCAAGGCAATATATAAGCGAATTGGAGTGTACGTAAGCTGCGAAGTGATTATGCACTGCAAATTAGGCCAAGGGAGATGAGAATGGGCTCCGGCCACTGTCCACGAAGTGCTCAAAATTAAGAGATGAAAAACACTTCCGGCCGCCATTTGCAAAGTGCGCCAAGGCAATATATAAGCGAATTGGAGTGTACGTCGGCTGCGAAGTGATTATGCACTGCGAAGGAGGCCGAGGGAGATGAGAATGGGCTCCGGCCACTGTCCACGAAGTGCTCAAAATTAAGAGATGAAAAACACTTCCGGCCGCCATTTGCAAAGTGATTATGCACTGCAAATTAGGCCAAGGGAGATGAGAATGGGCTCCGGCCACTGTCCACGAAGTGCTCAAAATTAAGAGATGAAAAACACTTCCGGCCGCCATTTGCAAAGTGCGCCAAGGCAATATATAAGCGAATTGGAGTGTACGTCGGCTGCGAAGTGATTATGCACTGCAAATTAGGCCAAGGGAGATGAGAATGGGCTCCGGCCACTGTCCACGAAGTGCTCAAAATTAAGAGATGAAAAACACTTCCGGCCGCCATTTGCAAAGTGCGCCAAGGCAATATATAAGCGAATTGGAGTGTACGTCGGCTGCGAAGTGATTATGCACTGCAAATTAGGCCAAGGGAGATGAGAATGGGCTCCGGCCACTGTCCACGAAGTGCTCAAAATTAAGAGATGAAAAACACTTCCGGCCGCCATTTGCAAAGTGCGCCAAGGCAATATATAAGCGAATTGGAGTGTACGTCGGCTGCGAAGTGATTATGCACTGCGAAGGAGGCCGAGGGAGATGAGAATGGGCTCCGGCCACTGTCCACGAAGTGCTCAAAATTAAGAGATGAAAAACACTTCCGGCCGCCATTTGCAAAGTGCGCCAAGGCAATATATAAGCGAATTGGAGTGTACGTCGGCTGCGAAGTGATTATGCACTGCAAATTAGGCCAAGGGAGATGAGAATGGGCTCCGGCCACTGTCCACGAAGTGCTCAAAATTAAGAGATGAAAAACACTTCCGGCCGCCATTTGCAAAGTGCGCCAAGGCAATATATAAGCGAATTGGAGTGTACGTCGGCTGCGAAGTGATTATGCACTGCGAATTAGGCCGAGGGAGATGAGAATGGGCTCCGGCCACTGTCCACGAAGTGCTCAAAATTAAGAGATGAAAAACACTTCCGGCCGCCATTTGCAAAGTGCGCCAAGGCAATATATAAGCGAATTGGAGTGTACGTCGGCTGCGAAGTGATTATGCACTGCAAATTAGGCCAAGGGAGATGAGAATGGGCTCCGGCCACTGTCCACGAAGTGCTCAAAATTAAGAGATGAAAAACACTTCCGGCCGCCATTTGCAAAGTGCGCCAAGGCAATATATAAGCGAATTGGAGTGTACGTCGGCTGCGAAGTGATTATGCACTGCAAATTAGGCCAAGGGAGATGAGAATGGGCTCCAGCAATTGTCCACAAAGTGGAGGGAGATGAGAATGGGCTCCGGCCACTGTCCACGAAGTGCTCAAAATTAAGAGATGAAAAACACTTCCGGCCGCCATTTGCAAAGTGCGCCAAGGCAATATATAAGCGAATTGGAGTGTACGTCGGCTGCGAAGTGATTATGCACTGCAAATTAGGCCAAGGGAGATGAGAATGGGCTCCGGCCACTGTCCACGAAGTGCTCAAAATTAAGAGATGAAAAACACTTCCGGCCGCCATTTGCAAAGTGCGCCAAGGCAATATATAAGCGAATTGGAGTGTACGTCGGCTGCGAAGTGATTATGCACTGCAAATTAGGCCAAGGGAGATGAGAATGGGCTCCGGCCACTGTCCACGAAGTGCTCAAAATTAAGAGATGAAAAACACTTCCGGCCGCCATTTGCAAAGTGCGCCAAGGCAATATATAAGCGAATTGGAGTGTACGTCGGCTGCGAAGTGATTATGCACTGCGAAGGAGGCCGAGGGAGATGAGAATGGGCTCCGGCAATTGTCCACAAAGTGGGAAGGAGATGAGAATGGGCTCCGGCCACTGTCCACAAAGTGCTCAAAATTAAGAGATGAAAACACTTCCGGCCGCCATTTGCAAATTGCGCCAAGGCAATATATAAGCGAATTGGAGTGTACGTCGGCTGCGAAGTGATTATGCACTTCCGGCCGCCATTTGCAAAGTGCGCCAAGGCAATATATAAGCGAATTGGAGTGTACGTAAGCTGCGAAGTGATTATGCACTGCAAATTAGGCCAAGGGAGATGAGAATGGGCTCCGGCCACTGTCCACGAAGTGCTCAAAATTAAGAGATGAAAAACACTTCCGGCCGCCATTTGCAAAGTGCGCCAAGGCAATATATAAGCGAATTGGAGTGTACGTTGGCTGCGAAGTGATTATGCACTGCAAATTAGGCCAAGGGAGATGAGAATGGGCTCCGGCCACTGTCCACGAAGTGCTCAAAATTAAGAGATGAAAAACACTTCCGGCCGCCATTTGCAAAGTGCGCCAAGGCAATATATAAGCGAATTGGAGTGTACGTCGGCTGCGAAGTGATTATGCACTGCGAAGGAGGCCGAGGGAGATGAGAATGGGCTCCGGCCACTGTCCACGAAGTGCTCAAAATTAAGAGATGAAAAACACTTCCGGCCGCCATTTGCAAAGTGCGCCAAGGCAATATATAAGCGAATTGGAGTGTACGTGGCTGCGAAGTGATTATGCACTGCAAATTAGGCCAAGGGAGATGAGAATGGGCTCCGGCCACTGTCCACGAAGTGCTCAAAATTAAGAGATGAAAAACACTTCCGGCCGCCATTTGCAAAGTGCGCCAAGGCAATATATAAGCGAATTGGAGTGTACGTCGGCTGCGAAGTGATTATGCACTGCGAAGGAGGCCGAGGGAGATGAGAATGGGCTCCGGCCACTGTCCACGAAGTGCTCAAAATTAAGAGATGAAAAACACTTCCGGCCGCCATTTGCAAAGTGCGCCAAGGCAATATATAAGCGAATTGGAGTGTACGTCGGCTGCGAAGTGATTATGCACTGCAAATTAGGCCAAGGGAGATGAGAATGGGCTCCGGCCACTGTCCACGAAGTGCTCAAAATTAAGAGATGAAAAACACTTCCGGCCGCCATTTGCAAAGTGCGCCAAGGCAATATATAAGCGAATTGGAGTGTACGTAAGCTGCGAAGTGATTATGCACTGCAAATTAGGCCAAGAGAGATGAGAATGGGCTCCAGCAATTGTCCACAAAGTGGGAGGGAGATGAGACTGGGCTCCGGCCACTGTCCACGAAGTGCTCAAAATTAAGAGATGAAAAACACTTCCGGCCGCCATTTGCAAAGTGCGCCAAGGCAATATATAAGCGAATTGGAGTGTACGTCGGCTGCGAAGTGATTATGCACTGCAAATTAGGCCAAGGGAGATGAGAATGGGCTCCGGCCACTGTCCACGAAGTGCTCAAAATTAAGAGATGAAAAACACTTCCGGCCGCCATTTGCAAAGTGCGCCAAGGCAATATATAAGCGAATTGGAGTGTACGTAAGCTGCGAAGTGATTATGCACTGCAAATTAGGCCAAGGGAGATGAGAATGGGCTCCGGCCACTGTCCACGAAGTGCTCAAAATTAAGAGATGAAAAACACTTCCGGCCGCCATTTGCAAAGTGCGCCAAGGCAATATATAAGCGAATTGGAGTGTACGTCGGCTGCGAAGTGATTATGCACTGCAGGCCAGATGAGAATGGGCTCCAGGCAAGTGGGAGGGAGATGAGAATGGGCTCCGGCCACTGTCCACGAAGTGCTCAAAATTAAGAGATGAAAAACACTTCCGGCCGCCATTTGCAAAGTGCGCCAAGGCAATATATAAGCGAATTGGAGTGTACGTCGGCTGCGAAGTGATTATGCACTGCAAATTAGGCCAAGGGAGATGAGAATGGGCTCCGGCCACTGTCCACGAAGTGCTCAAAATTAAGAGATGAAAAACACTTCCGGCCGCCATTTGCAAAGTGCGCCAAGGCAATATATAAGCGAATTGGAGTGTACGTCGGCTGCGAAGTGATTATGCACTGCAAATTAGGCCAAGGGAGATGAGAATGGGCTCCGGCCACTGTCCACGAAGTGCTCAAAATTAAGAGATGAAAAACACTTCCGGCCGCCATTTGCAAAGTGCGCCAAGGCAATATATAAGCGAATTGGAGTGTACGTCGGCTGCGAAGTGATTATGCACTGCGAAGGAGGCCGAGGGAGATGAGAATGGGCTCCAGCAATTGTCCACAAAGTGGGAGGGAGATGAGAATGGGCTCCGGCCACTGTCCACGAAGTGCTCAAAATTAAGAGATGAAAAACACTTCCGGCCGCCATTTGCAAAGTGCGCCAAGGCAATATATAAGCGAATTGGAGTGTACGTCGGCTGCGAAGTGATTATGCACTGCGAATTAGGCCGAGGCAGATGAGAATGGGCTCCAGATTGTCCACAAAGTGGAGAGGAGATGAGAATGGGCTCCGGCCACTGTCCACGAAGTGCTCAAAATTAAGAGATGAAAAACACTTCCGGCCGCCATTTGCAAAGTGCGCCAAGGCAATATATAAGCGAATTGGAGTGTACGTCGGCTGCGAAGTGATTATGCACTGCAAATTAGGCCAAGGGAGATGAGAATGGGCTCCGGCCACTGTCCACGAAGTGCTCAAAATTAAGAGATGAAAAACACTTCCGGCCGCCATTTGCAAAGTGCGCCAAGGCAATATATAAGCGAATTGGAGTGTACGTCGGCTGCGAAGTGATTATGCACTGCAAATTAGGCCAAGGGAGATGAGAATGGGCTCCGGCCACTGTCCACGAAGTGCTCAAAATTAAGAGATGAAAAACACTTCCGGCCGCCATTTGCAAAGTGCGCCAAGGCAATATATAAGCGAATTGGAGTGTACGTCGGCTGCGAAGTGATTATGCACTGCAGGCCGAGGCAGATGAGAATGGGCTCCAGCAATTGTCCACAAAGTGGGAGGGAGATGAGAATGGGCTCCGGCCACTGTCCACGAAGTGCTCAAAATTAAGAGATGAAAAACACTTCCGGCCGCCATTTGCAAAGTGCGCCAAGGCAATATATAAGCGAATTGGAGTGTACGTCGGCTGCGAAGTGATTATGCACTGCGAAGGAGGCGAGGCAGATGAGAATGGGCTCCAGCAATGTCCACAAAGTGGGAGGGAGATGAGAATGGGCTCCGGCCACTGTCCACGAAGTGCTCAAAATTAAGAGATGAAAAACACTTCCGGCCGCCATTTGCAAAGTGCGCCAAGGCAATATATAAGCGAATTGGAGTGTACGTAAGCTGCGAAGTGATTATGCACTGCAAATTAGGCCAAGGGAGATGAGAATGGGCTCCAGCAATTGTCCACAAAGTGGGAAGGAGATGAGAATGGGCTCCGGCCACTGTCCACGAAGTGCTCAAAATTAAGAGATGAAAAACACTTCCGGCCGCCATTTGCAAAGTGCGCCAAGGCAATATATAAGCGAATTGGAGTGTACGTCGGCTGCGAAGTGATTATGCACTGCGAATTAGGCCGAGGGAGATGAGAATGGGCTCCGGCCACTGTCCACGAAGTGCTCAAAATTAAGAGATGAAAAACACTTCCGGCCGCCATTTGCAAAGTGCGCCAAGGCAATATATAAGCGAATTGGAGTGTACGTCGGCTGCGAAGTGATTATGCACTGCAAATTAGGCCAAGGGAGATGAGAATGGGCTCCGGCCACTGTCCACGAAGTGCTCAAAATTAAGAGATGAAAAACACTTCCGGCCGCCATTTGCAAAGTGCGCCAAGGCAATATATAAGCGAATTGGAGTGTACGTCGGCTGCGAAGTGATTATGCACTGCAAATTAGGCCAAGGGAGATGAGAATGGGCTCCAGCAATTGTCCACAAAGTGGCGAGGAGATGAGAATGGGCTCCGGCCACTGTCCACGAAGTGCTCAAAATTAAGAGATGAAAAACACTTCCGGCCGCCATTTGCAAAGTGCGCCAAGGCAATATATAAGCGAATTGGAGTGTACGTCGGCTGCGAAGTGATTATGCACTGCGAATTAGGCCGAGGGAGATGAGAATGGGCTCCGGCCACTGTCCACGAAGTGCTCAAAATTAAGAGATGAAAAACACTTCCGGCCGCCATTTGCAAAGTGCGCCAAGGCAATATATAAGCGAATTGGAGTGTACGTCGGCTGCGAAGTGATTATGCACTGCAAATTAGGCCAAGGGAGATGAGAATGGGCTCCGGCCACTGTCCACGAAGTGCTCAAAATTAAGAGATGAAAAACACTTCCGGCCGCCATTTGCAAAGTGCGCCAAGGCAATATATAAGCGAATTGGAGTGTACGTCGGCTGCGAAGTGATTATGCACTGCAAATTAGGCCAAGGGAGATGAGAATGGGCTCCGGCCACTGTCCACGAAGTGCTCAAAATTAAGAGATGAAAAACACTTCCGGCCGCCATTTGCAAAGTGCGCCAAGGCAATATATAAGCGAATTGGAGTGTACGTCGGCTGCGAAGTGATTATGCACTGCGAAGGAGGCCGAGGGAGATGAGAATGGGCTCCGGCCACTGTCCACGAAGTGCTCAAAATTAAGAGATGAAAAACACTTCCGGCCGCCATTTGCAAAGTGCGCCAAGGCAATATATAAGCGAATTGGAGTGTACGTGGCTGCGAAGTGATTATGCACTGCAAATTAGGCCAAGGGAGATGAGAATGGGCTCCGGCCACTGTCCACGAAGTGCTCAAAATTAAGAGATGAAAAACACTTCCGGCCGCCATTTGCAAAGTGCGCCAAGGCAATATATAAGCGAATTGGAGTGTACGTCGGCTGCGAAGTGATTATGCACTGCAAATTAGGCCGAGGGAGATGAGAATGGGCTCCGGCCACTGTCCACGAAGTGCTCAAAATTAAGAGATGAAAAACACTTCCGGCCGCCATTTGCAAAGTGCGCCAAGGCAATATATAAGCGAATTGGAGTGTACGTCGGCTGCGAAGTGATTATGCACTGCAAATTAGGCCAAGGGAGATGAGAATGGGCTCCGGCCACTGTCCACGAAGTGCTCAAAATTAAGAGATGAAAAACACTTCCGGCCGCCATTTGCAAAGTGCGCCAAGGCAATATATAAGCGAATTGGAGTGTACGTCGGCTGCGAAGTGATTATGCACTGCAAATTAGGCCAAGGGAGATGAGAATGGGCTCCGGCCACTGTCCACGAAGTGCTCAAAATTAAGAGATGAAAAACACTTCCGGCCGCCATTTGCAAAGTGCGCCAAGGCAATATATAAGCGAATTGGAGTGTACGTCGGCTGCGAAGTGATTATGCACTGCGAAGGAGGCCGAGGGAGATGAGAATGGGCTCCGGCCACTGTCCACGAAGTGCTCAAAATTAAGAGATGAAAAACACTTCCGGCCGCCATTTGCAAAGTGCGCCAAGGCAATATATAAGCGAATTGGAGTGTACGTCGGCTGCGAAGTGATTATGCACTGCAAATTAGGCCAAGGGAGATGAGAATGGGCTCCGGCCACTGTCCACGAAGTGCTCAAAATTAAGAGATGAAAAACACTTCCGGCCGCCATTTGCAAAGTGCGCCAAGGCAATATATAAGCGAATTGGAGTGTACGTCGGCTGCGAAGTGATTATGCACTGCAAATTAGGCCAAGGGAGATGAGAATGGGCTCCGGCCACTGTCCACGAAGTGCTCAAAATTAAGAGATGAAAAACACTTCCGGCCGCCATTTGCAAAGTGCGCCAAGGCAATATATAAGCGAATTGGAGTGTACGTCGGCTGCGAAGTGATTATGCACTGCAAATTAGGCCAAGGGAGATGAGAATGGGCTCCAGCAATTGTCCACAAAGTGGCGAGGAGATGAGAATGGGCTCCGGCCACTGTCCACGAAGTGCTCAAAATTAAGAGATGAAAAACACTTCCGGCCGCCATTTGCAAAGTGCGCCAAGGCAATATATAAGCGAATTGGAGTGTACGTCGGCTGCGAAGTGATTATGCACTGCGAAGGAGGCCGAGGGAGATGAGAATGGGCTCCGGCCACTGTCCACGAAGTGCTCAAAATTAAGAGATGAAAAACACTTCCGGCCGCCATTTGCAAAGTGCGCCAAGGCAATATATAAGCGAATTGGAGTGTACGTTGGCTGCGAAGTGATTATGCACTGCAAATTAGGCCAAGGGAGATGAGAATGGGCTCCGGCCACTGTCCACGAAGTGCTCAAAATTAAGAGATGAAAAACACTTCCGGCCGCCATTTGCAAAGTGCGCCAAGGCAATATATAAGCGAATTGGAGTGTACGTCGGCTGCGAAGTGATTATGCACTGCAAATTAGGCCAAGGGAGATGAGAATGGGCTCCGGCCACTGTCCACGAAGTGCTCAAAATTAAGAGATGAAAAACACTTCCGGCCGCCATTTGCAAAGTGCGCCAAGGCAATATATAAGCGAATTGGAGTGTACGTCGGCTGCGAAGTGATTATGCACTGCGAATTAGGCCGAGGGAGATGAGAATGGGCTCCGGCCACTGTCCACGAAGTGCTCAAAATTAAGAGATGAAAAACACTTCCGGCCGCCATTTGCAAAGTGCGCCAAGGCAATATATAAGCGAATTGGAGTGTACGTCGGCTGCGAAGTGATTATGCACTGCAAATTAGGCCAAGGGAGATGAGAATGGGCTCCGGCCACTGTCCACGAAGTGCTCAAAATTAAGAGATGAAAAACACTTCCGGCCGCCATTTGCAAAGTGCGCCAAGGCAATATATAAGCGAATTGGAGTGTACGTCGGCTGCGAAGTGATTATGCACTGCGAAGGAGGCCGAGGGAGATGAGAATGGGCTCCGGCCACTGTCCACGAAGTGCTCAAAATTAAGAGATGAAAAACACTTCCGGCCGCCATTTGCAAAGTGCGCCAAGGCAATATATAAGCGAATTGGAGTGTACGTCGGCTGCGAAGTGATTATGCACTGCAAATTAGGCCAAGGGAGATGAGAATGGGCTCCGGCCACTGTCCACGAAGTGCTCAAAATTAAGAGATGAAAAACACTTCCGGCCGCCATTTGCAAAGTGCGCCAAGGCAATATATAAGCGAATTGGAGTGTACGTCGGCTGCGAAGTGATTATGCACTGCAAATTAGGCCAAGGGAGATGAGAATGGGCTCCGGCCACTGTCCACGAAGTGCTCAAAATTAAGAGATGAAAAACACTTCCGGCCGCCATTTGCAAAGTGCGCCAAGGCAATATATAAGCGAATTGGAGTGTACGTCGGCTGCGAAGTGATTATGCACTGCAAATTAGGCCGAGGGAGATGAGAATGGGCTCCGGCCACTGTCCACGAAGTGCTCAAAATTAAGAGATGAAAAACACTTCCGGCCGCCATTTGCAAAGTGCGCCAAGGCAATATATAAGCGAATTGGAGTGTACGTCGGCTGCGAAGTGATTATGCACTGCAAATTAGGCCGAGGGAGATGAGAATGGGCTCCGGCCACTGTCCACGAAGTGCTCAAAATTAAGAGATGAAAAACACTTCCGGCCGCCATTTGCAAAGTGCGCCAAGGCAATATATAAGCGAATTGGAGTGTACGTCGGCTGCGAAGTGATTATGCACTGCGAAGGAGGCCGAGGGAGATGAGAATGGGCTCCGGCCACTGTCCACGAAGTGCTCAAAATTAAGAGATGAAAAACACTTCCGGCCGCCATTTGCAAAGTGCGCCAAGGCAATATATAAGCGAATTGGAGTGTACGTCGGCTGCGAAGTGATTATGCACTGCAAATTAGGCCAAGGGAGATGAGAATGGGCTCCGGCCACTGTCCACGAAGTGCTCAAAATTAAGAGATGAAAAACACTTCCGGCCGCCATTTGCAAAGTGCGCCAAGGCAATATATAAGCGAATTGGAGTGTACGTCGGCTGCGAAGTGATTATGCACTGCGAAGGAGGCCGAGGCAGATGAGAATGGGCTCCAGCAATTGTCCACAAAGTGGGAGGAGATGAGAATGGGCTCCGGCCACTGTCCACGAAGTGCTCAAAATTAAGAGATGAAAAACACTTCCGGCCGCCATTTGCAAAGTGCGCCAAGGCAATATATAAGCGAATTGGAGTGTACGTCGGCTGCGAAGTGATTATGCACTGCAAATTAGGCCAAGGGAGATGAGAATGGGCTCCGGCCACTGTCCACGAAGTGCTCAAAATTAAGAGATGAAAAACACTTCCGGCCGCCATTTGCAAAGTGCGCCAAGGCAATATATAAGCGAATTGGAGTGTACGTAAGCTGCGAAGTGATTATGCACTGCAAATTAGGCCAAGGGAGATGAGAATGGGCTCCGGCCACTGTCCACGAAGTGCTCAAAATTAAGAGATGAAAAACACTTCCGGCCGCCATTTGCAAAGTGCGCCAAGGCAATATATAAGCGAATTGGAGTGTACGTCGGCTGCGAAGTGATTATGCACTGCGAATTAGGCCGAGGGAGATGAGAATGGGCTCCGGCCACTGTCCACGAAGTGCTCAAAATTAAGAGATGAAAAACACTTCCGGCCGCCATTTGCAAAGTGCGCCAAGGCAATATATAAGCGAATTGGAGTGTACGTTGGCTGCGAAGTGATTATGCACTGCAAATTAGGCCAAGGGAGATGAGAATGGGCTCCGGCCACTGTCCACGAAGTGCTCAAAATTAAGAGATGAAAAACACTTCCGGCCGCCATTTGCAAAGTGCGCCAAGGCAATATATAAGCGAATTGGAGTGTACGTCGGCTGCGAAGTGATTATGCACTGCGAAGGAGGCCGAGGGAGATGAGAATGGGCTCCGGCCACTGTCCACGAAGTGCTCAAAATTAAGAGATGAAAAACACTTCCGGCCGCCATTTGCAAAGTGCGCCAAGGCAATATATAAGCGAATTGGAGTGTACGTAAGCTGCGAAGTGATTATGCACTGCAAATTAGGCCAAGGGAGATGAGAATGGGCTCCAGCAATTGTCCACAAAGTGGCGAGGAGATGAGAATGGGCTCCGGCCACTGTCCACGAAGTGCTCAAAATTAAGAGATGAAAAACACTTCCGGCCGCCATTTGCAAAGTGCGCCAAGGCAATATATAAGCGAATTGGAGTGTACGTAAGCTGCGAAGTGATTATGCACTGCAAATTAGGCCAAGGGAGATGAGAATGGGCTCCGGCCACTGTCCACGAAGTGCTCAAAATTAAGAGATGAAAAACACTTCCGGCCGCCATTTGCAAAGTGCGCCAAGGCAATATATAAGCGAATTGGAGTGTACGTCGGCTGCGAAGTGATTATGCACTGCAAATTAGGCCAAGGGAGATGAGAATGGGCTCCAGCAATTGTCCACAAAGTGGGAAGGAGATGAGAATGGGCTCCGGCCACTGTCCACGAAGTGCTCAAAATTAAGAGATGAAAAACACTTCCGGCCGCCATTTGCAAAGTGCGCCAAGGCAATATATAAGCGAATTGGAGTGTACGTAAGCTGCGAAGTGATTATGCACTGCAAATTAGGCCAAGGGAGATGAGAATGGGCTCCGGCCACTGTCCACGAAGTGCTCAAAATTAAGAGATGAAAAACACTTCCGGCCGCCATTTGCAAAGTGCGCCAAGGCAATATATAAGCGAATTGGAGTGTACGTCGGCTGCGAAGTGATTATGCACTGCAAATTAGGCCAAGGGAGATGAGAATGGGCTCCGGCCACTGTCCACGAAGTGCTCAAAATTAAGAGATGAAAAACACTTCCGGCCGCCATTTGCAAAGTGCGCCAAGGCAATATATAAGCGAATTGGAGTGTACGTCGGCTGCGAAGTGATTATGCACTGCAAATTAGGCCAAGGGAGATGAGAATGGGCTCCGGCCACTGTCCACGAAGTGCTCAAAATTAAGAGATGAAAAACACTTCCGGCCGCCATTTGCAAAGTGCGCCAAGGCAATATATAAGCGAATTGGAGTGTACGTCGGCTGCGAAGTGATTATGCACTGCAAATTAGGCCAAGGGAGATGAGAATGGGCTCCGGCCACTGTCCACGAAGTGCTCAAAATTAAGAGATGAAAAACACTTCCGGCCGCCATTTGCAAAGTGCGCCAAGGCAATATATAAGCGAATTGGAGTGTACGTCGGCTGCGAAGTGATTATGCACTGCAAATTAGGCCAAGGGAGATGAGAATGGGCTCCGGCCACTGTCCACGAAGTGCTCAAAATTAAGAGATGAAAAACACTTCCGGCCGCCATTTGCAAAGTGCGCCAAGGCAATATATAAGCGAATTGGAGTGTACGTCGGCTGCGAAGTGATTATGCACTGCAAATTAGGCCAAGGGAGATGAGAATGGGCTCCGGCCACTGTCCACGAAGTGCTCAAAATTAAGAGATGAAAACACTTCCGGCCGCCATTTGCAAAGTGCGCCAAGGCAATATATAAGCGAATTGGAGTGTACGTCGGCTGCGAAGTGATTATGCACTGCAAATTAGGCCAAGGGAGATGAGAATGGGCTCCAGCAATTGTCCACAAAGTGAAGGAGATGAGAATGGGCTCCGGCCACTGTCCACGAAGTGCTCAAAATTAAGAGATGAAAAACACTTCCGGCCGCCATTTGCAAAGTGCGCCAAGGCAATATATAAGCGAATTGGAGTGTACGTCGGCTGCGAAGTGATTATGCACTGCAAATTAGGCCAAGGGAGATGAGAATGGGCTCCGGCCACTGTCCACGAAGTGCTCAAAATTAAGAGATGAAAAACACTTCCGGCCGCCATTTGCAAAGTGCGCCAAGGCAATATATAAGCGAATTGGAGTGTACGTCGGCTGCGAAGTGATTATGCACTGCGAAGGAGGCCGAGGCAGATGAGAATGGGCTCCAGCAATTGTCCACAAAGTGGGAGGGAGATGAGAATGGGCTCCGGCCACTGTCCACGAAGTGCTCAAAATTAAGAGATGAAAAACACTTCCGGCCGCCATTTGCAAAGTGCGCCAAGGCAATATATAAGCGAATTGGAGTGTACGTAAGCTGCGAAGTGATTATGCACTGCGAAGGAGGCCGAGGCAGATGAGAATGGGCTCCAGCAATTGTCCACAAAGTGGGAGGGAGATGAGAATGGGCTCCGGCCACTGTCCACGAAGTGCTCAAAATTAAGAGATGAAAAACACTTCCGGCCGCCATTTGCAAAGTGCGCCAAGGCAATATATAAGCGAATTGGAGTGTACGTAAGCTGCGAAGTGATTATGCACTGCAAATTAGGCCAAGGGAGATGAGAATGGGCTCCAGCAATTGTCCACAAAGTGGGAAGGAGATGAGAATGGGCTCCGGCCACTGTCCACGAAGTGCTCAAAATTAAGAGATGAAAAACACTTCCGGCCGCCATTTGCAAAGTGCGCCAAGGCAATATATAAGCGAATTGGAGTGTACGTCGGCTGCGAAGTGATTATGCACTGCAAATTAGGCCAAGGGAGATGAGAATGGGCTCCGGCCACTGTCCACGAAGTGCTCAAAATTAAGAGATGAAAAACACTTCCGGCCGCCATTTGCAAAGTGCGCCAAGGCAATATATAAGCGAATTGGAGTGTACGTCGGCTGCGAAGTGATTATGCACTGCAAATTAGGCCAAGGGAGATGAGAATGGGCTCCGGCATTGTCCACAAAGTGGGGGGGAGATGAGAATGGGCTCCGGCCACTGTCCACGAAGTGCTCAAAATTAAGAGATGAAAAACACTTCCGGCCGCCATTTGCAAAGTGCGCCAAGGCAATATATAAGCGAATTGGAGTGTACGTCGGCTGCGAAGTGATTATGCACTGCAAATTAGGCCAAGGGAGATGAGAATGGGCTCCGGCCACTGTCCACGAAGTGCTCAAAATTAAGAGATGAAAAACACTTCCGGCCGCCATTTGCAAAGTGCGCCAAGGCAATATATAAGCGAATTGGAGTGTACGTCGGCTGCGAAGTGATTATGCACTGCAAATTAGGCCAAGGGAGATGAGAATGGGCTCCAGCAATTGTCCACAAAGGGAAGGAGATGAGAATGGGCTCCGGCCACTGTCCACGAAGTGCTCAAAATTAAGAGATGAAAAACACTTCCGGCCGCCATTTGCAAAGTGCGCCAAGGCAATATATAAGCGAATTGGAGTGTACGTTGGCTGCGAAGTGATTATGCACTGCGAAGGAGGCCGAGGCAGATGAGAATGGGCTCCGGCAATTGTCCACAAAGTGGGAGGGAGATGAGAATGGGCTCCGGCCACTGTCCACGAAGTGCTCAAAATTAAGAGATGAAAAACACTTCCGGCCGCCATTTGCAAAGTGCGCCAAGGCAATATATAAGCGAATTGGAGTGTACGTAAGCTGCGAAGTGATTATGCACTGCGAAGGAGGCCGAGGCAGATGAGAATGGGCTCCAGCAATTGTCACAAAGTGGGAGGGAGATGAGAATGGGCTCCGGCCACTGTCCACGAAGTGCTCAAAATTAAGAGATGAAAAACACTTCCGGCCGCCATTTGCAAAGTGCGCCAAGGCAATATATAAGCGAATTGGAGTGTACGTCGGCTGCGAAGTGATTATGCACTGCAAATTAGGCCAAGGGAGATGAGAATGGGCTCCGGCCACTGTCCACGAAGTGCTTAAAATTAAGAGATGAAAACACTTCCGGCCGCCATTTGCAAAGTGCGCCAAGGCAATATATAAGCGAATTGGAGTGTACGTCGGCTGCGAAGTGATTATGCACTGCAAATTAGGCCAAGGGAGATGAGAATGGGCTCCAGCAATTGTCCACAAAGTGGGAAGGAGATGAGAATGGGCTCCGGCCACTGTCCACGAAGTGCTCAAAATTAAGAGATGAAAAACACTTCCGGCCGCCATTTGCAAAGTGCGCCAAGGCAATATATAAGCGAATTGGAGTGTACGTTGGCTGCGAAGTGATTATGCACTGCGAAGGAGGCCGAGGCAGATGAGAATGGGCTCCAGCAATTGTCCACAAAGTGGGAGGGAGATGAGAATGGGCTCCGGCCACTGTCCACGAAGTGCTCAAAATTAAGAGATGAAAAACACTTCCGGCCGCCATTTGCAAAGTGCGCCAAGGCAATATATAAGCGAATTGGAGTGTACGTCGGCTGCGAAGTGATTATGCACTGCGAAGGAGGCCGAGGCAGATGAGAATGGGCTCCAGCAATTGTCCACAAAGTGGGAAGGAGATGAGAATGGGCTCCGGCCACTGTCCACGAAGTGCTCAAAATTAAGAGATGAAAAACACTTCCGGCCGCCATTTGCAAAGTGCGCCAAGGCAATATATAAGCGAATTGGAGTGTACGTAAGCTGCGAAGTGATTATGCACTGCGAAGGAGGCCGAGGCAGATGAGAATGGGCTCCAGCAATTGTCCACAAAGTGGGAGGGAGATGAGAATGGGCTCCGGCCACTGTCCACGAAGTGCTCAAAATTAAGAGATGAAAAACACTTCCGGCCGCCATTTGCAAAGTGCGCCAAGGCAATATATAAGCGAATTGGAGTGTACGTAAGCTGCGAAGTGATTATGCACTGCAAATTAGGCCAAGGGAGATGAGAATGGGCTCCAGCAATTGTCCACAAAGTGGGAAGGAGATGAGAATGGGCTCCGGCCACTGTCCACGAAGTGCTCAAAATTAAGAGATGAAAAACACTTCCGGCCGCCATTTGCAAAGTGCGCCAAGGCAATATATAAGCGAATTGGAGTGTACGTCGGCTGCGAAGTGATTATGCACTGCAAATTAGGCCAAGGGAGATGAGAATGGGCTCCGGCCACTGTCCACAAAGTGGGAGGGAGATGAGAATGGGCTCCGGCCACTGTCCACGAAGTGCTCAAAATTAAGAGATGAAAAACACTTCCGGCCGCCATTTGCAAAGTGCGCCAAGGCAATATATAAGCGAATTGGAGTGTACGTAAGCTGCGAAGTGATTATGCACTGCAAATTAGGCCAAGGGAGATGAGAATGGGCTCCGGCCACTGTCCACGAAGTGCTCAAAATTAAGAGATGAAAAACACTTCCGGCCGCCATTTGCAAAGTGCGCCAAGGCAATATATAAGCGAATTGGAGTGTACGTCGGCTGCGAAGTGATTATGCACTGCAAATTAGGCCAAGGGAGATGAGAATGGGCTCCAGCAATTGTCCACAAAGTGGGAAGGAGATGAGAATGGGCTCCGGCCACTGTCCACGAAGTGCTCAAAATTAAGAGATGAAAACACTTCCGGCCGCCATTTGCAAAGTGCGCCAAGGCAATATATAAGCGAATTGGAGTGTACGTAAGCTGCGAAGTGATTATGCACTGCGAAGGAGGCCGAGGCAGATGAGAATGGGCTCCAGCAATTGTCCACAAAGTGGGAGAGAGATGAGAATGGGCTCCGGCCACTGTCCACGAAGTGCTCAAAATTAAGAGATGAAAAACACTTCCGGCCGCCATTTGCAAAGTGCGCCAAGGCAATATATAAGCGAATTGGAGTGTACGTTGGCTGCGAAGTGATTATGCACTGCAAATTAGGCCAAGGGAGATGAGAATGGGCTCCGGCCACTGTCCACGAAGTGCTCAAAATTAAGAGATGAAAAACACTTCCGGCCGCCATTTGCAAAGTGCGCCAAGGCAATATATAAGCGAATTGGAGTGTACGTTGGCTGCGAAGTGATTATGCACTGCTAAATAGGCCAAGGGAGATGAGAATGGGCTCCGGCCACTGTCCACGAAGTGCTCAAAATTAAGAGATGAAAAACACTTCCGGCCGCCATTTGCAAAGTGCGCCAAGGCAATATATAAGCGAATTGGAGTGTACGTTGGCTGCGAAGTGATTATGCACTGCTAAATAGGCCAAGGGAGATGAGAATGGGCTCCGGCCACTGTCCACGAAGTGCTCAAAATTAAGAGATGAAAAACACTTCCGGCCGCCATTTGCAAAAAGCGCCAAGGCAATATATAAGCGAATTGGAGTGTACGTCGGCTGCGAAGTGATTATGCACTGCAAATTAGGCCAAGGGAGATGAGAATGGGCTCCGGCAATTGTCCACAAAGTGGGAGGGAGATGAGAATGGGCTCCGGCCACTGTCCACGAAGTGCTCAAAATTAAGAGATGAAAAACACTTCCGGCCGCCATTTGCAAAGTGCGCCAAGGCAATATATAAGCGAATTGGAGTGTACGTAAGCTGCGAAGTGATTATGCACTGCAAATTAGGCCAAGGGAGATGAGAATGGGCTCCGGCCACTGTCCACGAAGTGCTCAAAATTAAGAGATGAAAACACTTCCGGCCGCCATTTGCAAAGTGCGCCAAGGCAATATATAAGCGAATTGGAGTGTACGTCGCTGCGAAGTGATTATGCACTGCAAATTAGGCAAGGGAGATGAGAATGGGCTCCAGCAATTGTCCACAAAGTGGGAAGGAGATGAGAATGGGCTCCGGCCACTGTCCACGAAGTGCTCAAAATTAAGAGATGAAAAACACTTCCGGCCGCCATTTGCAAAGTGCGCCAAGGCAATATATAAGCGAATTGGAGTGTACGTAAGCTGCGAAGTGATTATGCACTGCGAAGGAGGCCGAGGCAGATGAGAATGGGCTCCAGCAATTGTCCACAAAGTGGGAAGGGAGATGAGAATGGGCTCCGGCCACTGTCCACGAAGTGCTCAAAATTAAGAGATGAAAACACTTCCGGCCGCCATTTGCAAAGTGCGCCAAGGCAATATATAAGCGAATTGGAGTGTACGTAAGCTGCGAAGTGATTATGCACTGCGAAGGAGGCCGAGGGAGATGAGAATGGGCTCCAGCAATTGTCCACAAAGTGGGAGGGAGATGAGAATGGGCTCCGGCCACTGTCCACGAAGTGCTCAAATTAAGAGATGAAAAACACTTCCGGCCGCCATTTGCAAAGTGCGCCAAGGCATATATAAGCGAATTGGAGTGTACGTTGGCTGCGAAGTGATTATGCACTGCGAAGGAGGCCGAGGCAGATGAGAATGGGCTCCAGCAATTGTCCACAAAGTGGGAAGGAGATGAGAATGGGCTCCGGCCACTGTCCACGAAGTGCTCAAAATTAAGAGATGAAAAACACTTCCGGCCGCCATTTGCAAAGTGCGCCAAGGCAATATATAAGCGAATTGGAGTGTACGTTGGCTGCGAAGTGATTATGCACTGCGAAGCGAGGCCAGCAAGATGAGAATGGGCTCCAGCAATTGTCCACAAAGTGGGAGGGAGATGAGAATGGGCTCCGGCCACTGTCCACGAAGTGCTCAAATTAAGAGATGAAAAACACTTCGGCCGCCATTTGCAAAGTGCGCCAAGGCAATATATAAGCGAATTGGAGTGTACGTAAGCTGCGAAGTGATTATGCACTGCAAATTAGGCCAAGGGAGATGAGAATGGGCTCCAGAATTGTCCACAAGTGGGAAGGAGATGAGAATGGGCTCCGGCCACTGTCCACGAAGTGCTCAAAATTAAGAGATGAAAAACACTTCCGGCCGCCATTTGCAAAGTGCGCCAAGGCAATATATAAGCGAATTGGAGTGTACGTCGGCTGCGAAGTGATTATGCACTGCAAATTAGGCCAAGGGAGACGAGAATGGGCTCCGGCCACTGTCCACAAAGTGGGAGGGAGATGAGAATGGGCTCCGGCCACTGTCCACGAAGTGCTCAAAATTAAGAGATGAAAAACACTTCCGGCCGCCATTTGCAAAGTGCGCCAAGGCAATATATAAGCGAATTGGAGTGTACGTTGGCTGCGAAGTGATTATGCACTGCAAATTAGGCAAAGGAGATGAGAATGGCTCCGGCCACTGTCCACGAAGTGCTCAAATTAAGAGATGAAAACACTTCCGGCCGCCATTTGCAAAGTGCACCAAGGCAATATATAAGCGAATTGGAGTGTACGTCGGCTGCGAAGTGATTATGCACTGCAAATTAGGCCAAGGGAGATGAGAATGGGCTTCAGCAATTGTCCACAAAGTGGGAAGGAGATGAGAATGGGCTCCGGCCACTGTCCACGAAGTGCTCAAAATTAAGAGATGAAAAACACTTCCGGCCGCCATTTGCAAAGTGCGCCAAGGCAATATATAAGCGAATTGGAGTGTACGTAAGCTGCGATTGATTATGCACTGCGAAGGAGGCCAAGGCAGATGAGAATGGGCTCCAGCAATTGTCCACAAAGTGGGAGAGAGATGAGAATGGGCTCCGGCCACTGTCCACGAAGTGCTCAAAATTAAGAGATGAAAAACACTTCCGGCCGCCATTTGCAAAGTGCGCCAAGGCAATATATAAGCGAATTGGAGTGTACGTCGGCTGCGAAGTGATTATGCACTGCAAATTAGGCCAAGGGAGATGAGAATGGGCTCCGGCCACTGTCCACGAAGTGCTCAAAATTAAGAGATGAAAAACACTTCCGGCCGCCATTTGCAAAGTGCGCCAAGGCAATATATAAGCGAATTGGAGTGTACGTGGCTGCGAAGTGATTATGCACTGCAAATAGGCCAAGGGAGATGAGAATGGGCTCCGGCACTGTCCACGAAGTGCTCAAAATTAGAGATGAAAAACACTTCCGGCCGCCATTTGCAAAGTTCGCCAAGGCAATATATAAGCGAATTGGAGTGTACGTTGGCTGCGAAGTGATTATGCACTGCAAATTAGGCCAAGGAGATGAGAATGGGGCTCCGGCCACTGTCCACGAAGTGCTCAAAATTAAGAGATGAAAAACACTTCCGGCCCGCATTTGCCAAAGTGCGCCAAGGCAATATATAAGCGAATTGGAGTGTACGTCGGCTGCGAAGTGATTATGCACTGCAAATTAGGCCAAGGGAGATGAGAATGGGCTCCGGCAATTGTCCCAAAAAGTGGGAGGGAGATGAGAATGGGCTCCGGCCACTGTCCACGAAGTGCTCAAAATTAAGAGATGAAAAACACTTCCGGCCGCCATTTGCAAAGTGCGCCAAGGCAATATATAAGCGAATTGGAGTGTACGTAAGCTGCGAAGTGATTATGCACTGCAAATTAGGCAAGGGAGATGAGAATGGGCTCCGGCCACTGTCCACGAAGTGCTCAAAATTAAGAGATGAGAAACACTTCCGGCCGCCATTTGCAAAGTGCGCCAAGGCAATATATAAGCGAATTGGAGTGTAACGTCGGCTGCGAAGTGACTATGCACTGCAAATTAGGCAAGGGAGATGAGAATGGGCTCCAGCAATTGTCCACAAAGTGGGAAGGAGATGAGAATGGGCTCCGGCCACTGTCCACGAAGTGCTCAAAATTAAGAGATGAAAAACACTTCCGGCCGCCATTTGCAAAGTGCGCCAAGGCAATATATAAGCGAATTGGAGTGTACGTAAGCTGCGAAGTGATTATGCACTGCGAAGGAGGCCGAGGCAGATGAGAATGGGCTCCAGCAATTGTCCACAAAAGTGGGAGGGAAATGAGAATGGGCTCCGGCCACTGTCCACGAAGTGCTCAAAATTAAGAGATGAAAACACTTCCGGCCGCCATTTGCAAAGTGCGCCAAGGCAATATATAAGCGAATTGGAGTGTACGTAAGCTGCGAAGTGATTATGCACTGCAAATTAGGCCAAGGGAGATGAGAATGGGCTCCAGCAATTGTCCACAAGTGGGAGGGAGATGAGAATGGGCTCCGGCCACTGTCCACGAAGTGCTCAAAATTAAGAGATGAAAACACTTCCGGCCGCCATTTGCAAAGTGCGCCAAGGCAATATATAAGCGAATTGGAGTGTACGTTGGCTGCGAAGTGATTATGCACTGCAAATTAGGCAAGGGAGATGAGAATGGGCTCCGGCCACTGTCCACGAAGTGCTCAAAATTAAGAGATGAAAAACACTTCCGGCCGCCATTTGCAAAGTGCGCCAAGGCAATATATAAGCGAATTGGAGTGTACGTTGGCTGCGAAGTGATTATGCACTGCAAATTAGGCCAAGGGAGATGAGAATGGGCTCCGGCCACTGTCCACGAAGTGCTCAAAATTAAGAGATGAAAAACACTTCCGGCCGCCATTTGCAAAGTGCGCCAAGGCAATATATAAGCGAATTGGAGTGTACGTCGCTGCGAAGTGATTATGCACTGCAAATTAGGCCAAGGAGATGAGAATGGGCTCCGGCCACTGTCCACAAAGTGAAAATTAGATGCTCAAATTAAGAGATGAAAAACACTTCCGGCCGCCATTTGCAAAGTGCGCCAAGGCAATATATAAGCGAATTGGAGTGTACGTAAGCTGCGAAGTGATTATGCACTGCAAATTAGGCCAAGGGAGATGAGAATGGGCTCCGGCCACTGTCCACGAAGTGCTCAAAATTAAGAGATGAAAAACACTTCCGGCCGCCATTTGCAAAGTGCGCCAAGGCAATATATAAGCGAATTGGAGTGTACGTCGGCTGCGAAGTGATTATGCACTGCAAATTAGGCCAAGGGAGATGAGAATGGGCTCGGCCACTGTCCACGAAGTGCTCAAAATTAAGAGATGAAAAACACTTCCGGCCGCCATTTGCAAAGTGCGCCAAGGCAATATATAAGCGAATTGGAGTGTACGTAAGCTGCGAAGTGATTATGCACTGCAAATTAGGCCAGGGAGATGAGAATGGGCTCCGGCCACTGTCCACGAAGTGCTCAAAATTAAGAGATGAAAAACACTTCCGGCCGCCATTTGCAAAGTGCGCCAAGGCAATATATAAGCGAATTGGAGTGTACGTAAGCTGCGAAGTGATTATGCACTGCAAATTAGGCCAAGGGAGATGAGAATGGGCTCCGGCCACTGTCCACGAAGTGCTCAAAATTAAGAGATGAAAAACACTTCCGGCCGCCATTTGCAAAGTGCGCCAAGGCAATATATAAGCGAATTGGAGTGTACGTAAGCTG
>VMQQ01000085.1:0-24268 GCA_008121215.1 Drosophila athabasca | reverse complement strand
ATCTCATTTTCCAAATTGCCCTTCTATCGTAAAAATTGCATCAGCCGAGTAGGAATGGAATTATTGGGGCAGGTAAATACAGCACCAAGCCAGTAGGTAATTGTCGTTATCAAAGTCATGTTGCCAAGATAGAAAGGTTAACAGAGACTTGCGTTTAAATTTCTAATTAAAACAGACCCCCCTGCTGGCCAGGCCAGAAGTGTTATCATACTTTTCCAGCTGCCTTACGAAACTGGTCTTAAATCATTATTCGGCATTACATCACTCTACTCCTGAAACAATGGATTACACAGAACCTACGCAATTTAGACAACGAGACAAAAATCGTTTACAATATTAAAAAGTTGCTTCACGAAAGCAGCCCTCTCGACCTATTTGAAGTAAGTTGAACTTATGCCTACAGAAAATAACAAACTTATCTTATCAGCTTACAAATATATGTGGACAAAATAATAAAAAAGAAAAGCGATACGGCAGCTTACCGCTATCCCTCAAATGTGTGTGGTAATAAGCGGCCAGTCGCATAATCCCCAAACCATGCCCAATCAAGGAACAGGGCTTGATTTTTCATGCGCAATGTGCGGTCCGCATGCAGCTAGTATCGTGCTGCCACAAGTATAAAGAAATCTAATAAAAAAAAAACAGAATGCGTTTATATAAGACAACCGAATGTTAGCTAAACTCAACTTACCTAACCTTGGGGGCCGCTAAGGTCAGACACCCACTCCAAACTAATGCGAAGAAACCCAGACTGCGCTGCAGTTAGATCAGCGCTCGGCGCTACAAAGGAAAATAGATGCCATTAGGTATCACAATTAATGAACCAATTCGCTGAATGTAATGTGTGCTACAAACAGCCTTTAATCTGCCTAGAGTCATGATAGGCAATTGTCCAAGACAAGTGAAGGCTGATTTTTCATGCGCCAATTGTGCGGTCGCATGCAGCTAGCTATCGTGGTGCACCAAGTAGAATAAAGAAATCATAAAAAAAAAAACAGAAATGTTTAATAAGACCAACGAATTGTTAGCTTAAACTCACTTACCTACCTTGGCCGCTAAGGTAGACACCCACTCAACTAATCGAGAACCAGACTGCTGTCTGCAGTAGAATCAGCGCCGCGCCTAAAAGGAAATGACTGCATTAGTATCACATTTTGGACCAAAATTCGCTGAATGTATGTTGTTGCTTTACAAACATGCCTTTAATTCCTGCTTAGAAGTATAAGGCACATTATGTCCAACACAAGGGAAGCGGCTGATTTTTCATGCGCCAATATGTGGCGGTCCGCATTGCAGCTGGCTATCGTGGCTGCACAAAGTATAAAAAATCATAAAAAAACAGAATGGTTTATATAAGACCAACGAATTGTTAGCTAAACTCAACTTTACCTACCTTGGGGGCCGCTAAGGTCAGACAACCCACTCCAACTAATGAGGACCCAGACTGCTGCTTGCATTAGAATCAGCGCGCGCGCTAGAAAGAAAAATAATGCATTAGTATCACAATGGACCGAATTCGCTAAATGTATGTGGTGCTTACATACATGCCTTTAATCCTGCCTAGAAGTATGAAGGCCACATTTGTCCAAGACAAGGGAAGCGGCTGATTTTTCATGCGCCAATTGTGGCGCGTCCGCATGCACTAGCTATCGTGGCTGCACAAAGTATAAAGAAATAACTATAAAAAAAAAAACAGAATGGGTTTATATAAGACAACGAATTGTTAGCTAAACTCAAGCTTACCTACTTGGGGCCGCTAAGGTCAGACACCCACTCCAACTAATGCTAGACCCAGACTGCTGCTGCAGTAGACTCACGCGCGCGCCGCAAAAAGGAAAAATAGATGCATTAGTATCACAATTGGACAATGTGCTTACAAACATGCCTTTTAATCCTGGCCAGAAGTATGAAGGGCACATTGTCCAAGGACAAGGAAGGGCTGATTTTTCAGCGGCCAAATTGTGGCGGTCCGCACTCAGCTTCTATCGTAGCTGCCACAAAGTATACAAAAGAAATCATTAAAAAAAAAAGGCAATGGTTTATATAAGGACCAACGAATTGTCTAGCTTAAACTCTACTTACCTGGAGAGAACCCAGACTGCTGCTGCAGTAGAATCAGCGCCATATAACCCTAACACCCATACCAGCAATCCCTTTTGATTCTAGCCGAGGTGAAAATGGATCTACGAGGATAACAGGAGGCGTATTGACAACATCCCTTCGTACCAGCGCCAATCCCCCCGGCTTGCTCATGGCATGTCAAACATAAATACAAAATGCAAATGTTCCAGCCCCTACTAAAAAACGGATCGGCTGTTCCGATCTTCATTGCAAATGCCCTTTTCTATCGTTAAAATTGCATCAGCAGTTGAATGGAATTATTGGGGCAGGTAAATACAGCACCAAGCCATAGGTAAATTGTGTTATCAAAGTCATGGTGCGCCAAGGATATTTAAAGGTTACAGAGACTTGGTTAATTTCTAAATTAACAGACCCCTGCTGGCCAGCCAGAGTGCTATCATTACTTTTTCGGCTGCGTAGCCGAAACTGCGTCTTAATGTCATTATTCGGCATTACATCACTCTACTCCTGAAACATGGATTACACAGAACCCTACGCAATTTAGACACGAGGACATAATCGTTTACAATATTAAAAAGTGCTTCACGAAGCAGGCCTCTCGACCTATTTGAAGTTGAACTTATGCCTACAGGAAATAACAAACTTTCTATGGAGCTTACAAATATCATGTGGACAAATAATAAAAGTAGGAAAAGGCCGATACCGGCAGCTTCACCCGCCATTCCACTCAAACCTGTGTTGTAATAAGCGCGCCAGTTCGCATATCCCCAAACATGCCCAATCACGGACAGGGCTGATTTTCATGGCGCCAATTGTGGCGGTCCGCATGGCCCAGCTAGCTATCGTGGCCTGCACAAAGTATAAAGAAATCTATAAAAAAAAGACAGAATGGTATAGAAGACAACGAATTGTTAGCTAAACTCAACTTACCTACCTTGGGGGCCGCTAAGGTCAGACACCCACCTCCAACTAATGCGATAACCCAGACTGCTGCTGCAGTAGAATTCAGGCGCGCGCTAGAAAAGGAAAATAGAATGCATTTAGATCACAATGGACCAATTTTCGCTGAATGTATGTGTTGCTTACATACAAGCCGTTAATCCTGGCTCTAAGAAAAGTATGAAGAGCACCATTTGCCCAAATCAAGGGTTAGTTAGGAATGCGCCCCATGGGCTTTGATCAACATGCCGCACAGCGCCATCGCTCACATACCCAGTTAACACGCCATATACATTGGCGCACATACACACCACACAATGCAGCTAACAGACGATCTACTGCCAACGCATTCAATGCTCTGACCTTGACTTTGACAAGGAGGCACAATATGTATGTATGTACATACCCTGAGAATCGATATCTCCGCACTTGCTGACCAAACAATTAACAAAATAAAACACAAACACCACAACCGTTGAAATCACTTTTGATGCCTGCCCACATTAGAAGCCACAAACATGGCCCGCCAAGGGATAATTACAAATGAACTGACGCCTTGATCAGAACGACACATACCCGCCGAATATCCGATACGGCCATACGAATGAATTTGATGTTCATTAACTATCTATCGGCTAGAAAGACCTTGCACATGATTGCAAACGCGTCATATATTCATGCCGCTGTACAAATAGAAATGAAATGAAATAAAAGTGAAGCCAAACTGAGCAGGCTTCACTCTTTTCCCCCTTCTATCCTCTCTTCCATCTATCACTTCTCATTCCTCGTTGACCAAGGCAGTCGAGAGAGAGATGCCAACAAACAATTTCGCAGTAGAGAACGAGATCATTCTTTCACACTCTACCCGTGCAGACGACACATACATACACTCACACTGCTACAAGCTCCGCCAAGGGATAATTTACAATATTGAACTGACGCCTTGATCAGAACGAGACATACCCGAAATATCCGATACGACAATACGAAATGAATTTTGATTTCTTCACTAACTAATATCGGCTAAAAGAGCCATTGCACATAATTGCGAAACGCGTCTTTTCATGCCCCTGTTAACAAATAGAACTGAAAATGAAATTGAAAACATGAAGCCAAAACTGAGCTTCACTCTTTCCCCTTCTATTCCTCTCTTCTATCTATAAATCTCTTCCTCGTTGACCAACGGCAGTGAGAGAGAGAGATGCCAACAACAATTTCGCATCTAGAGAACGAGATCATTCTTCACACTCTACCCGCGCAGACGACACCTACATACACTCACACTGCTGCAAGGCTCCCGCCAAGGATAATACAATAATGAACTGACGCCTTGATCAGAACGAGGACATACCCGCGGAATATCCGATTTACGACAATACTAATGCAAATTTGATTTTCACTAACATAATATTCGGCTTAGAAGACCTTGCACATAATTGCGAAACGCGTCTTTTCATGCCGGCTGTAACAAATTAGAACTGAAATCAAAAATTGAAATTGAAGCCAAACTGAGCAGCCTTCCACTTCTTTTCCCCCTCTATCCTCTCTTCTATCTATCTCTCTCTTCCTTCGTTGGACCAAGGCAGTGAAGAGAGAGATGCCAACAACCAATTTCGCAGTAGAGAACGAGTCATTCTCACAACTCTACCCGCGCAGACGACACATACATACACTCACAACTGCTGCGACCCCGCCAAGGGATAATTACAATATGAACTGACGCCTTATCAGAACGGAATCATTACCCGAGAATATCCGATACGACTCATACGAATGAATTTATTTTCACTAACTTAATACGGCTAAAAAGCCTTGCACATTAATTGCGAACGCGTCTTTCATGCCGCTGTACAAATAGAACTGAAATGAAAATGAATAACATGAGCCAAACTGAGCCTTCACTCTTTTCCCCTTCGTAATCCATCTCTTTCTATTATCTTCTCTCTTCCTCGTTGACCAAGCAGTGGAAGAGAGATGCCAACACAATTTCGCCAAGTAGAGAACGAGATCATTCTCCACTTCTACCGCGCAGACGACACATACATACACTCACACTCTGCAAAGCTCCCGCCAAGGATAAAATTACAATATTGAAACTTTGACGCCTTATCAGAACGAGACATTACCCGAGAATAATCCAACGACAATACGAATGAATTTATTTCACTAACTATTCGGCTTAGAAGAGCCTTGCACAAATGCGAAACGCGTCTTTTCATCCGCTGCTAACAAATAGAACTGAAATCAAATGAAATGAGCCAAACTGAGCAGCTTCACTCTTTCCCCCTCTATCCTCTCTCTATCTATCTCTCTCTTCCTCGTTTGACCAAGGCAGGTGAAGAGATGCCAACAACAATTTCGCAGTAGAGAACGAGATCATTCTCACACTCTACCCGCGCAGACGACACATACCCATACACTCACACTGCTGCAAGCTCACCGCCAAGGGATAAATTACAATATGAACTGACGCCTTGATCCAGAACGAGACTATACCCGAGAATATCCGATACGACAATACAATGAATTTTGATTTTCACTAACTAATATCGGCTAGAAGAGCCTTGCACATAATTGCGAAACGGCGTCTTTCATGCGCTGTTAACAAATAGAACTGAAATAAATGAAATGAAGCCAAACTGAGCAGCTTCACTCTTTTCCCCTTCTATCCTCTCTTCTATCTATCTCTCTTCTTCCTCGGTGACAAGGCAGTGAGAGAGAGGAGAGATGCCAACAACAATATGCGCCATGTAGAGAGCGAGATCATTCTCACACTCTACCCGCGCAGACGACAATACATACACTCACACTGCTACAAGCTCCCGCCAAGGGATAATTACAATATGAACTGACGCCTTGATCAGAACGAGACCATTACCCGCGAATATCCGATACGGAACAATACGAATGAATTTGATTGTTCACTAACTAATATCGGCTAAAAGAGCCTTACACAAATTGCGAAACGCGTCTTTTTCATGCCGCTGTAAACAAATAGAACTGAAATGAAATGAAATGAAGCCAAAACTCAGCAGCTTCACTCTTTCCCCCTTCTATCCTCTCTTCTATCTATCTCTTCTCTTCCTCGTTGACCAAAGCAGTGAGAGAGAGAGAGATGCCAACAACAATTTGCGCAGAGAGAGCGAGATCAAACCACACTTCTACCCGCGCAGACGACACATACATACACTCACACTGCTACAAGCTTATCTCCCCGCCGCGGACCAAGAAGGCAAGGAACGAGAAACAAAATGAAGCAAAAAAAAAAAACACAATACGCAACTGCGTAACAGCTGACTGCTGTTAACAACAGTCGTTTGCTGGCAGTGAAATTTGAAATTTACAGTAGCCGAAAATATTGTATATTGGTGCTGGGTCAAAATTACAAATACTTGACTGTATTACCTAAATTCACAGAAAAACGTGAAGTAGTAATGCCTAAAAAATGATTAGGTCAGTAGAAATGACCGACTGCTACAAATTAACCCTTGCTCCCAAAAACAAACCCGGCAAAGAAAAATGCCTGTTAAAACCCAAGTCTCCTACCAAGGCTTTCCCCTTCTTCTGCTGCTAAGACCCCCCCCAATAGTCCAGCGCCCACTCACAACAAAAAACCCTAAACAACCCATGCCAGCAATTCCTTGCGTTCTAAGCGGATTCTTCTCATGGCATTGTCAAACATATATACAAATTTAAAATGTTCTCAGCCCCTACTTAAAACGGATCGGCCTGTCCTGATCTTCATTCACAAAGCCCTTTTATCCTTAAAATGCATTAGCAGATTTGGATGGTATTATTGTGCAGAGCAAATAAAAACACAAACACACCACCGTGATCACTTTGAATCCCTGCCACATAGAAGCCACAAACATGGCCCCAAGGGATTAATTACAATATGAACTGACGCCTTTATCAGAACGACACAGACCGCGAATATCCGATTTCATTAACTAATATCGGCTAGAAGAGGGCCTTGCCAATGATTGCTAAAAACGATATTATTTAAGGAAATAAAAACAGGGTGCGAGAGAGGGGTTTCCTCTATTCCCAGGCTGTGAGGAAGGAGAGGAGTATTATGGGCAGGGCAAATAAAACACCAAACAAACCAACCGTGATCCACTTTTGATGCCCTGCCCGCATTGAAGCCACAAAACATTGCGGCAAGAGGGTAATTTACAATACGAACTGACGCCTATATCAAGAACACCCACAAACCCGCGAATACATACGACAATACGAATGAATTTGATGCTTCACTAAAACTATATCGGCTAGAGAGCCTGCACATAATTTTCGAAACGCGTCTTTTCATGCCCTAGTACAAATAGAACTGAAATGAAGCCAAACTGGGCTTCAACTCTTTTCCCCCTTCTATCTTCTTTACTATCTATCTCTCTCTTCTTCCTCTTTGACCAAGGCAATGGTTGCGTTGCCAAAATGAAGCCAAAAAAGCACAATACGCAACTGCAGCCTAACAACTGTTAGTACCAGTCGTTGGCTGGCAGTTGAAATTTTGAAATTTACAGTAGCCGAAAAATATTTTATATAGTGTATAAGTTAAAATTACAAATACTTGACTGTATTACCTAAATCACAAGAAAAAACGTGAGTAAATTTAAAAAATGATAGTAGAAAGTCAGGTAGTCTAGGCGCCGCGCCAATGACATATAATACGCCGTTTCGCATAACCTAATACGTCGCCTAATAACCCTAACACCCATTACCAGCAATCCCTTTGGGATTCTAGCCGAGGTGAAAATTGGTATTGATTGTGATAGCGAGAGAGCTCGACTACGGGATCAGGAGGGCGATTGACATTCAAGCCTCTACCAGCGCCAATCCCCCCGGCGTTGCTCATGCCTACTAAAACGGTCGGCCTGTGCCGATCTTCCATTCAAAATGCCCTTTCTATCGTAAAATTGCATCAGCAGTTTAGGATGGAAATTATTGGGGCAGGTAAATACAGCACCAAGCGTAGGTAAATTGTGTTTTATCAAAGGTCATGATTGTGCCAAGATATTCAAACGTTACAGAGACTTGGTTAAATTTCTAAATTAAACAGACCCCTGCTGGGCCAGGCAGAGCTGTATCATACTTTCAGCTGCTGTAACGAAAATTGGTCTTAAAGTCATTATTCGGCATTTACATCACCTACTCCTGAAACATGGAGTACACAGAACCTACGCAATTTAGGACACGAGACAAAAATCGTTTACAATATTAAAAAGTGCTTCACGAAGGCAGCCTCTCGACCTATTTAAGTTAACTTATGCCTACAGGAAATAACAAAACTTACTTATGAGCTTACAAATATAGTGGTACAAATAATAAAAAAAGAAAAGCCGATACCGGCCAGCCTCCACCCGTATTCCTCAATGTGTGTGGTGTAATAAGCGGCAGTCGCATAATCCCCAACATGCCCAATTCAAGACAGGGCTGATTTTTCAATGCGCAATTTGCGGTCCGCATGCAGCTAGCTATCGTGGCTGCACAAAGTATAAAGAAATCTATAAAAAAAAAACAGAATGGTTTATATAAGACCAACGATTGCTTAGCTTAAAACTCATACTTTACCTAACCTTGGGGGCCGCTAAAGCGTCAGACACCACACTCCAAACTAATGCGAGGAAACCCAGGACGTGCTGCCTGCAGGTAAATCAGCGCGCGCTAGAAAGGAAAATAGATGCTTAGTATCACAATTGGACCAATTCGCACTGAATGTTAGTGTGCTTACAAACATTGCCTTTAATCCTGGCCTAGAAGTATGAAGGCACATTTGTCCAAGACAAGGAAGCGGCTGATTTTTCATGCGCCAATTGTGGCGGTCCGCATGCAGGCTAGCTATCGTGCTGCACCAAAAGTATAAGAAATCTATAAAAAAAAAAACAGAAATGGTTTATATAAGACCAATCAATGTTAGCTAAACTAACTTACCTTACCTTTTGGGGCCGCTAGGTCAGACAACCCACTCCAACTAATGCGAGAACCTAGACTGCTGCTGCAGTAGAATCAGCGCGCGCGCTACAAAGAAAATAGATGCATTAGTATCACATTTGGACCAATCTGCTGAATGTATGGTGTGCTTACAAACATGCTTAATCCTGGCCTAGAAGTATGAAGGCCACCATTTGTCCAACACGAAGGGAAGGGCTGATTTTTCATGCGCCAATTGTGGCGGTTCCGCATGCAGCTGGGCTATCGTGGCTGCCACAAAGTATAAAGAAATCTATAAAAAAAAAAACATGAATGCGTTTATTATAAGACCAACGAATTGTTAGCTAAACTCAAACTTACCTAACCTTGGGGGCCGCTAAGGTCCAGACACCACTCCAACTAATGCGAGAACCCCAGCACTGCTGCTGCAGTAGAATCAGCGTGCGCGTAGAAAGAAAAAATAGATGCATTAGTATCACAATTGGACCAATTCGCTAAATGTATGTTGTATGTTACCATACATGCCTTTAATCCTGGGCAGAAGTATGAAGGCCACTTTTGTCCAAGACGAAGGGAAGGGGCTGATTTTTACATGCGCAATTGTGGCGGTCCGCCATCAGCTAGCTATCTTGGCGCACAAAGTATAAAGAAATCTATTTAAAAAAAAAAACAGACATGCGTTTATATAAGACAACGAAATTGTTAGCTAAACTCAACTTACCTTACCTTGGGGGCCCTAAGGTCAGACCAACCCACTCCAACTAATGCGGAGAACCAGGACTGCTTGCTTGCAGTAGGGAATCAGCGGCGCGCGCTAGAAAGAAAAATAGATGCATTAGTATACAATTGGACCAATTCGCTAAATTGTATGTGTGCTTACTACATGCCTTTTAATCCTGGCCTAGAAGTATGAAGGCCCATTTGTCCAAGATCAAGGAGGCTGATTTTCATGCGCCAATTGTGGCCGTTCCGCATGCAGCTAGCTATCGTGGGCTGCACAAAGTATAAAGAAATCTATAAAAAAAAAACACAATGGTTTATATTAAGGACCAAACGAAGTTGTTAGCTAAAACTCAACTTACCCTACCTTGCGGGGCCGCTAAGCGTCAGACACCCACTTTCCAACTAATGCGAGAACCCAGACTGCTGCTGCAGTAGAATCAGCGCGCGCGCTACAAAGAAATAGATGCATTAGCTATCACAATTGGACAAGTGTTGCTTACAAACATGGCCTTTTCAATCCTGGCCTAGAAAGTTATGAAGGCACATTTGTCCAAGACAAGGGAAGGCTGAATTTTTCATTGCGCCAATTGTGGCGTCAAAAGCATCGCAGCTGGCGATCGTGGCTGCACAAAGCGTATAAAAGAAATTCTATAAAAAAACAGAATGGTTTATTATAGAACCAACGAAATTGTTAGCTAACTCAACTTACCTACCTTGGGGCCGCCTAAGTCAGACACCCACTCCAACTAATGAGAGAACCAGACTGCTGCTGCAGTAGGAATCAGCGCGCGCGCTAGATTAGAAAGAAAAATAGATGCATTTAGTATCACAATTGGAACCAATTTCGCTTAAATGTATGTGTGCTTACATACATGCCTTTAATCCTGGCCTAGAAGTATGAAGGCACATTTTGTCCAGACAAGGAGGGGCTGATTTTCATGCGCCAATTGTGGCGGTCCGCATGCAGCTAGCTATCGTTGGACTGCACAAAGTATAAAGCAAAATCTATAAAAAAAAAAACAGATATGGGTTTATATAAAGACCAACGAATTGTTAGCTAACTCAACTTACCTACCTTGGGGCCGCTAAGGTCAGACACCCACCTCCAACTGAATGCGAGAACCAGACTGCTGCTGCAGTAGAAATTCAGCCGCGCGCGCTAGAAAGGAAAATTAGATGCATTAGTATCACATTGGACAAGTGTGCTACAAACAGCCTTTAATCCTGGCTAGAAGTATGAAGGCACATTTGTCCAAGGACAAGGAAGTTGCTGATTTTTCATGCGCCAATTGTGGCGGTCCGCATGCAGCTATCTATCGTGCTGCACAAATTTATAAAGAATCTATAAAAAAAAAGACCAGAATGTTTATATAAGACCACTGAATTGTTAGCTTAACTCTACTTACCTGAGAAGAACCCCAGACTGCTGCTGCAGTAGAATCAGCGCCATATTAACCCAACACCCTACCAGCATCCCTTTGGGGATTCTAGCCAGGTTGAAAATGGATCTACGAGATGAATCAGGAGGCGATGACAATCATCCCTCTACAGCGCCAATCCCCCCCGGCGTGCTCATGGCATTTCAAAACTAAATACAAATGCAAATGTCTCAGCCCCTACTAAAACGGATTCGGCCCTTGTCCGATCTTCATTGCAAATGCCCTTCTATCGTAAAATTGCATCAGCAGTTGAAGGAATTATTGGAGAGGTAAATACAGCACCAAGCCAGTAGTAATTGTGCTTATCAAAAGTCATGTGAAAAAAAAAAAAACCCAAGATTATTAAAGGTTACAGAGACTGTGTTAAAATTTCCTAAATAACAGACCCTGCTGGGCCAGGCCAAGAGTGTATCATTACTTTTCGGCCTGGCGTAACGAACTGCCGTTCTTAAAGTCATTATTCGGCATTTACCTCACTCTACTCCTGAAACATGGATTACACAGAACCTACGGCAATTTAGGCACACGAGACAATAATCGTTTACCAATATTTAAAAAGTGCTTCACGAAGCAGCCTCTCGACCTATTTTGAAGTTGAACTTATCCTACAGGAAAATAACAAACTTATCTATAGCTTACAGAATATATAGTGAGACAAATAATTAAAAGTAGAAAGCCTATTCCGGCAGCTCACCCGGCATTCCTCAACCTGTCGTGTGTAATAAGCGGCAGTCGCATATCCCCAAACATGCCAAATCACGGACAGGGCGATTTTTCATGCCGCCAATTGTGCGGTCGCATGCAAAGCTAGCTATCGTGGCTGCGCACAAAAGTATAAAGAAATCTATAAAAAAAGAACATAATGGTTTATAGAAGACCAAACGAATTGTTAGCTTAAACTCAACTTACCTACCTTGGTGGGCCGCTAAGGCAGACACCCACTCCAACTAATGCGAAAGAACCCAGACTGCTGCTGCGTAGAATCAGCGCGCGCTAGAAGGAAAATTAGATGCATTAGTATCACCAATTGGACCAATTCGCTGAATGTATGTGTCTTACATACAAAGCCGTTAATCCTGTCTAGAAGTATTGAAGGCACATTTCACCAAGTCAAGGGAAGTTAGGATGCGCCATGGCTGAAATCAACTGCCGCACAGCGCCATCGCTCACACATACCCCATTTAAACACGCACATACATTGCGCACATACCAACACACCAATGCAGTAACAACGATCTACTGCCAACGCAGTTCAATGCTCTGACCTTGACTTTGACAAGGAGGACATATGTAGTACATACCCTGAGAATCGATATTCCGCACCTTGGCTGCCAACAATTAACAAAATAAAACACAACACACAACCGTGCATCCACTTTGATGCCTGCCCACATAGAAGCCACCAAACATGCCGCCCAAGGATAATTACAAATATGAACTGACGCCTTGATTCAGAACGACACATTACCCGCGGAATATCCGACTACCGGCAAATACGAATGAATTTGATTTTCACTTAACTAATATCGGCTAGAAGAAGCCTTCTTGCACACTGATTTGCCGAAACGCCGTCTTTTGATGCCGCTGTTACAAATTAGAACTGAAATGAACTGAATGAAATTGAAATAAAATGAACCAAAACTGGGCTTCACTTCTTTTCCCCCTTCTATCCTCTCTTCCATCTATCACTCTCTTCCTCGTTGACCAAGCCAGTGAAGAGGCGAGAGAGATTACAATATAAATTTACAAATTTCGTTTTGCACATTTTGAAATCGTATTCAGATCACCATGTGGTAGAGGTAGACGCAACGATACACACAATCCAGCAGCTGCCTCTGTTGTCGTCTTTGCTCATGTTTGAAATGTTATCGGCGCCTGCCTGCTTTGTCGTGATTTTTCGTAGTTGTTGTTGCCGCCTGCTCGCTGCTCGCCCGGCACCGTCGGCAGAGGCCAGCAGCCGTTCCCTCAACTCTACGCTTTTTCCACCAATGGGGCATCGAAACTGCTGCTTGGGATGCCGAATCGGCCACCAATTGGTTGCCAATGATTGACATATTCTGTTGACCGCGGTTTATGCTTTCGCTCCAAAATGCTTGCCCAAACCAAAACCTTCGTTGTTCCTGCCAAAAGCAGTCCGTCCGTCTGATGATGCGGTTTTGTGTTTTTTGGCACTACTCGCACGTCGCACAAACACACACGCAAGCTCACCACATGCAACAGGCCCAGGTACGCACACCCGCGCGACCACGAGAAGTTCGAGACTGACGTCTGTTTTAGCAATCCCTTGTATTTACTGACTCTGTCGGATGGGCACGCTGTCTTTTTCTAGTTTCGAATCCACTTCTAAATCCGTTTTAAGCCAAATATTTCACAATGATCAGAATGCACGAAATTGCAATTCGCTGGGTGGGATCGAAATCATAAAAAACACCAATACGCAACTGCGCTAACAGCTGACTGCTGTTAACAACAGGTCGTTTGCTGGCAGTTGAAATTTGAAAATTTGAAATTTACAGCTAGCCGAAATATATTGTATATTTTGGTCGGTTCAAAATACAAATACTTGACTGTGTATTACCTAAATCACAGAAAAACGTGAGTAATTGTTAAAATGAAGTCAGAGAAAGGCCAAACTGCTACAATGAACCTGCTCCCAAAAACCAACCCGGCAAAGAAAAATGCTGTTTAAAACCCAAGTTCCTACCAAGGCTTCCCTACTTCTGCTGCTAAGGCCCCCCCATAGTCCAGCAACCACTCACAACAAAAAACCCAACACCCATGCACAGCACTGCCGCACAGCGCCATCGCTCACAACATACCACCAGTAAAACGCACATTACATGCGCACATACACACACACCAATGCAGTATCAGACGATCTTACTGCAACCATTCAATGCTCTGACCTTGACTTTGACAAGGAGGACATACAACTATGTAGACATACCTTTGAGAATCGTTATTCCGCACTACTGCAACAATTAACAAAATAAAACACAAACACACCACCGTCATCAGTTGATGCCACTGCCCACCATATAAGCCACAAACATGGCCGCCAAGCGATAATTACAATATTGAACTGACGCCTTGATCAGAACGAGGACATACCCGCGAATATCTCCGATACGACAATTACGAATGGAATTTTGATTTTCACTACTAATATCGGCTGGAAGAGCCTGCACATGATTTCGAAACGCGTTCTTTTCATTGCCGCTTGTACAAATAGAACTGAAATGAAATGAAAATAACATGAAGCCCAAACTTGAGCGTTCAACTCTTTCCCCCTTCTTATTCCTCTCTTCTATCTATCTCTCTCTTCCTCGTTGGCCAATGGCAGTGAGAGGAGGAAGGAGAGCCAACAACAATTGCGCAGTACGAAGAAGCGATACCATTCTCACACTCTACCCGCGCAGGACGACCACATTACAACACTCACCACTGCTACAAGCTCCGCCAAGGATAATTACAAATGAACTGACGCCTTGATCAGAAACGAGACATACCCGAGAATATCCGATACGACAATACGAATAATTTGATTTTCACTAAACTAATATCGGCTAGAAGAGCCTTGCACATTAATTGCGAAACGCGGTCTTTTTCATGCCGCTGTACAAATAGAATGAAATGAAATGAACAAATAACATGAGCCAAACTTGAGCTTCACCTTCTTCCCCCTTCTACTCCTCTCTTTATCTACTCTATTCTTCCTCGTTTGACAATGCAGTTGAGAGAGAGATGCCAACAACAATTTCGCAGTAGGAACGAATCATTCTCACACTCTACGCGCGCAGACGACACATACATTACACTCACACTGCTACAAGCTCCCGCCAAGGGATAATTACAATATGAACTGACGCCTTTGATCAGAACGAGACATACCCGCGAATATCCGATACGACAATACGAATGAATTTTGATTTTCACTTAACTAATATCGGCTGAGAAGAGCCTTGCACCATAATGCGAAACGCGTCTTTCATGCCGCTGTTAACAAATAGAACTGAAATCAAATGAAATGAAGCCAAACTGAGCAGCTTCACTCTTTTCCCCCTTCTATCCTCTCTTCTATCTTATCTCTCTCTTATCCTTCGTTGACCAAGGCAGTGAGAGAGAGAGAGATGCCAACAAAACAATTGCGCAGTAGGAGAGCGAGTCATTCTCACAACTCTACCCGCGCAGACGACACATACATCCACTCCACACTGCTACAAGCTCCCGCCAAGGGATAATTACAATATGAATGCACGCCTTGATCAGAACGAGACATACCCTCGAGAATATCCGATTACGACAATACGAATGTAAATTTGATTTTCACTAACTAATATCTTGTAGAAGAGCCTTGCGCACTAATTTCGCGAAAACGCGTCTTTTCATGCCGCGTAACAAATAGAACTTGAAATTCAAATGAAATGAAAGCCAAACTGAGCAGTTCACTCTTTTCCCCTCTATCCTCTCTTCTATCTTATCCTCTCTTCCTTCGTGACCAAGCAGTGAGAGACGAGAGAGATGCCAACAACAATTGCGCGGTAGAAGCGAGAATCACTCACACTCTACCCGCGCAGACGGACACATACATACACTCACACTGCCTAACAGCTTATCTCCCCGCCGCGGACCAGAAGGCAAGGGAACGAGAAACAAAATGAAGCAAAAAAAACACAATACGCAACTGCCGCTAACAGCTGACTGCTGTTAACAACAGTCGTTTGCTGGCAGTTGAAATTTGAGAAATTTACAGTAGCCGAAAAAAATATTGTATATGGTGCTGGGTCAAAATTACAAATACTTGACTGTATTACCTAATCACAGAAAAAACGTGAGTAATGCTAAAAAATGATAGTCAGAAGAAAGGCCCGACTGCTAGAAATAACCTTGCATCCAAAAACTAACCCGGCAAAAAAAATGCTGTTAAAACCCAAGTTCTCCTACCAAAGGGCTTCCCTTCTTCTGCTGCTTAAGACCCCCCCATTAGTCCAGCGCCCACTCACAAACAAAAACCCTAACCACCCATGCCAGCAATCCCTTTTGGGATTTCTACCGATTCCTTCTCATGGCATGTCAAACATATTATACAAATTGAGAAAATGTCTCAAGCCCCTTACTAAACGGATCGGCCTGCTGCTGATCTTTCCATTTCCAAATGCCCTTTCAAAATCCTAAAATTGCATTAGCCAGTTGGATGTATTATGGGCAGAGCAAATAAAACACAAAAACACACCACAGTGATCACTTTGATGCCCTGGCCCACATAGAACCACAAACATGGCCGCCAAGGGATAATTACAATATGAAACTGACGCCTTTATCAGAACGACACAGACCCGCGAATATCCGATCATTAACTTAATATCGGCCTAGAAGAGCCTTGCCAATGATTGCGAAACGATATTATTTAAGAAATAAAAACAGGGGCGAGAGATGGGTCTCTATTCCCAGGCTGTAGAAGCGAGAGAGATTGTATTTATTGGGCAGGCAAATAAAACACAAACAAGACCACCGTTGATCACTTTATGCCTTGCCGCATTAAGCCACAAACATGGCCGCCAGAGGAATTACAATCGGAACTGGACGCCTTTATCAGAACGACACAGACCGCGAATATCCGATACGACAATACGAATGAATTGATGTTCACTAACTATATCGGCTAGAAGAGCCTTGCACATAATTTCGAAACGCGTCTTTCAATGCCGCTGTTACAAATAGAACTGAAATGAAGCCAAACTGGGCTTTCAAAACTCTTTTCCCCCTTCTATCTTCTTTTCTATCTATCTCTCTCTCTTCCTCTTTGACCAACGGCAAGGTTGGGTTGACCAAAATGAAAGCAAAAACACAATACGCAACTGCCAGCTAACAACTGGTTAGTTACCAGTCGTTGGCTGCAGTGAAATTTTGAAATTTACAGTAGCCGAAACATATTTTATATGTGTATAAGTCAAAATTACAAATACTTACTGTATTACCTAAATCACAGAAAAACGTGAGTAATTAAAATGATAGTTTCAGGAAAGTTCAGGTAGTCTGGCCGCCGCCCGCCAATTGACATATATTTACGCCGTCGCATAACCTAATACGTCGCCAATAACCCTAACACCCATACAAGGCAATCCCCTTGGATTCTAGCCGAGTGTAAAATGGGTATTGTTGTTGATAGCGAGGGAGAGCTCGACTTACGAGGATTTCAGGAGGCGATTGACAATCAGCCCTCTACCAGCCGCCAATCCCCCGGCGTGCTCATGCCTACTAAAACGATCGGCCTGTGCCGATCTTTCATTTCAAATGCCCTTTCTATCGTAAAATTGCGATCAGCAGTAGGATGGAATTATTGGGCAGGTTAATCAGCACCAAGCCAGTAGGTAATTGTGATTATCAAAGTCATGTGCCAAGATATTAAAGGTTACAGAGACTTTGTGTTAAATTTCTAAATAAACAGACCCCTGCTGGCCAGCCAGAGTGTATCATACTTTTCAGCTGCCGTAAACGGAAAACTGGTTCTTAAAGTCATTATTCGGCATTTACATCACTCTACTCCTTGAAACATGGGATTAACACAGAACCACGCAATTTAGGACACGAGACAAAAATCGTTACAATTTAAAAAGTGCTTACGAAAGCAGCCTCTCGACCTATTTTGAAAAGTTGAAACTTATGCCTACAGAAATAACAAACTTATCTTGAGCTTACAAATATATGTGGACAAATAATAAAAAAAGAAAAGCCGATACCGGCAGCTCACCCGGTATTCCTCAATGTGTGTGTGTATAAGCGGGCCAGTTCGCAATAATCCCCCAAACATGCCCAATCAAGACAGGGCTGATTTTTCAGTGCGCAAATTGTGGCGGTTCCGCATTGCAGCTAGCTATCGTGGCTGCACAAAGTATAACAGAAAATCTATTAACAAAAAAACAGAATGTTATATAAGACAACGAATGTTAGCTAAACTCAACTTACCTACCTTGGGGGCCGCTAAGGTCAGACACCCACTCCAACTAATGCAGAACCCCAGACTGCTGGTGCTGCAGTAGAATCAGCGCGCGCCGCTACAAAGAAAATAGATGCATTAGTATTCCACAATTGCGACCAATTCGCTAATGTATGTGTGCTTACAAACATGCCTTTATCCTGGCCTAGAAGTATGAAGGCACATTTGTCCAAGACAAGTAAGGGCTGATTTTTCATCGCCAATTTGTTGGCGGTCCGCATGCAGCTAGCTATCGTGGCTGCACAAAGTTATAAAGAAATCTATTAAAAAAAAAACAGAATGGTTTTAATTAAGACCAACGAATTGTTAGCCTAAACTCAACTTACCTACCTTGGGGGCCGCTAAGGTCAGACACCCACTCCAACTAATGCGAGAACCAGACTGCTGCTGCAGTAGAATCAGCGCGCGCGCTACAAAGGAAAAAATAGATGCATTAGATCACATTTGACCAATTCGCCTGAATTATGTGTGCTTACAAACATGCCTTTAATCCTGGCCTAGAAGTATGAAGGCCACATTTGTCCAACACAAGGGAAGGGGCTGATTTTTCATGCGCCAATTGTTGGCGGTCCGCATTGCAGCTGGCTATCGTGGCTTGCACAAAAGTATAAAGAAATCTATAAAAAAAAAAAAAACCAGAATGGTTTATATAAGACCAACGAATTGTTAGCTAAACTCAACTTACCACCTTGGGGCCGCTAAGGTCAGGACACCCACTCCAACTAATGAGGAACCCAGACTGCTGCTGCAGTAAGAATCAGCGCGCGCGCTAGAAAGAAAAATAGATGCATTTAGTTATCACAATGGAACCAATCGCTAAATGTATGTGTGCTTACATACATGCCTTTAATCCTGTCTAGAAGTATGAATGCACATTTGTCCAAGACAAGGGAAGGCTGATTTTTCATGCGCCCAATGTTTATGGCGGTCCGCATGCAGCTAGCTATTCGTGCTTGCACAAAGTATAAAGAAATCTATAAAAAAAAAAACAGAATGCGTTTATATAAGACCAAACGAATTGTTAGCTAAAACTCAACTTACCTACCTTGGGGCCGCTAAGGTCAGACACAAACCACTCCAAAACTAAATTGGGCCTAAAGGGGGGGGAACCCAGACGGGCTGCTTTGCAGTAGAATCAGCGCGCGCGGCTAAAAAGGAAAATAAGATGCATTAGTTCACAATTTGGACAAGTGTGCTTAAAACATGCCTTTTAATCCTGGCCTAGAAGTATGAAGGCACATTTGTCCAAGACAAGGGAAGTGCTGATTTCATGCGCCAATTTGGCGGTCCGCATGCGCTATCTATCGTAGCCTGCAACATAAGTATACAGAAATCAATAAAAAAAAAAAGGCAATGGTTTATATAAGACCAACGAATTGTTACTAACTCTACTTACCTGAGAGAACCCAGACTTCTGCTGCCAGTAGAAATCAGCGCCATATAACCCTAACACCCATACCAGCAATCCCTGGATTCTAGCACGAGGTGAAAATGGTCTACGGAGGATCATGGAGGCGATTGGCAACAATCCATCCCGTCTACCAGCGCCAATCCCCCCGCGCGTGCTCATGGGCATGTCAAACATAAATACAAATGCAAATGTCTCAGCCCCTTACTAAAACGGATCGGCCTGTTTCCGATCTTCATGCAAATGCCCTTTCTATCGTAAAAATTGCAATCATCAGTTGAATGAATTATTGGAGGCAGGTAAATACAGCACCAAGCCAGTAGGTAATGTGTTTATCCAAAGTCATGTGCCAAAAGATATTAAGGTACAGGAGACTTGGTTAAAATTTCTTAAATTAACAGCCCCTGCTGGCCAGGCCAGAGATGTATCATACTTTTCGGCTGCGCGAGCGAAACTGGTCTTAATGTCATTATTCCGGCATTTACATCACTCTACTCCTGAAACATGGATTCACACAGAAAACCTACGCAATTTAGGACACGAGACAATAATCGTTATACAATATTAAAAGTGCTTCACGAAGCAGCCTCCTCGACCTATTTTGAAGTTGAACTTATGGCCTACAGGAAATAACAAACTTATCTATGAGCTACAAATATATGTGGACAAATAATAAAAGTAGAAAGCCGATACCGGCAGCTCAACCCGGCATTCCTCAACCTGTGTGTGTAATAAAGCGGCCAAGTCGCATTAATCCCCAAACATGCCCAATCCGACAGGGCTGATTTTTCATGCGCCAATTGTGGCGCGTCCGCATCAGCTAGCTATCGAAGTATAAAGAAAATCTATAAAAAAAAAAACAGAATTGGTTTATATAAGTACCAACAATTGTTTTAGCTAACCTCAAAATTACCACCTTTTGGGGGCGCTAAGGTCAACACCCACTCCAACTAATGCGAGAACCCAGACTGTGCTGCAGTAAGAATCAGACTACGCGCGCTAGAAAGGAAGAAATAGATGCCATTAGTCCATCCACAATGACGAAGTTTTGCTTACCAAACATGCCTTAACCTGCCTAGAAGGTATGGAAGGCACAAATTGTCCAAGGACAAGTGAAGGGGCTATTTTCAGCGCCAATTGTCGGCGGTCCTCATCAGCTATCTATCGTGGCTGCACAAAAGTATAAGAAATCTATAAAAAAAAAGACAGAATGGTTATATAAGACCAACGAATTGTTAGCTTAAACTCTACTTACCTGAGAGACACCCAGACCTCTGCAGTAGCAATCAGCGCCATATAACCCATTAACAACCCATACCAGCAATCCCTTTGGGATTCTAGCCGAGGTGAAAATAGGATCTACGAGGATTCAGGAGGCGATTGACAATCATCCCTCTACCAGCCCACAATCCCCCCCGGCGTGCTCATGCATTTCAAACATTAATACGAAATGCAAAATGGTCTCAGCCCCTACTAAAACGCTATCGCCTGGCTTCCGATCTTCATTGCAAATGCCCTTTCTAATCGTAAATTGCATTCAGCAGATTGAATGGAATTATTGGGCAGTTAAATACAGCACCAAGCAGTAGGTAATGTGTTATCAAAGTCAGTGTGCAAAATATTAAAGTTACAGAGACTTGTTAAAATTTCTAAATTAAACAAACCCCTGCTGCCGGCCAGGCCAGAGTGATCATACTTTCGTCTGCGTAAACGAAACTGGTCTTAAATCATTATCGGCATTTACATCACTCTACTCCTGAAACATGGATACACAGAACCTAGCAATTAGGACACGAGACAATAATCGTTTACAATATTAAAAAAGTGCCTCACGAAGCAGCCTCTCGACCTATTGAAGTTGAACTGTATGCCTTACAGAAATAAACAAACTTATCTATGAGCTTACAAATAATTGAACAAATAAATTAAAAGTAGAAAAGCCGATACCGCAGCTCACCGCGCATTCCTCAACCTGTCGTGTGAATAAGCGGCCAGTCGCATAATCCCCAAACATGCCCAATCACGGACACGGCCTGATTTTCAGCGCCCAATTGTGTCGTCCGCATGCAGCTAGCTTATCGTGGCTGCAACAAAGCTATAAAGAAATCTATAAAAAGAAGACAGAACTGGTTTATAGAAGACCAACGAATGTAGCAAACTTCAACTTACCTACCTTGGGGCCCGCTAAGGTCAGAACACCACTCCAACAATCGAAACCAGACTGCTGCTGCAGTAGAATCAGCGCGCGCAGAAAGGAAAATAGATGCTATAGAAATATCACAATTTGGACCAATCGCTGAATTATGTGTGTTAACATAACAACCGTTAATCCTTCTAGAAGTATGAAGCACATTTGCCCAAGTCAAGGAAGTAGGAATTGCGCCCCGATGGCTGATCAACTGCCGCCACAGCGCGCACTTCGCCAACACATACCCCAGTTAAACACGCATATACATTGCGCACATACACACACACCAGAATGCAGTAACAGACATCTACTGCCAACGCACGTTCAATGCTCTCTCTGACTTTGACAAAGGAGGACATATGTATTAACATACCCTGAGAATCTTATGTATTCCGCACCTTGCTCAACAATTAACAAAATAAAACCACAAACACACAACCGTGCATCACTTTGATTGCCATGCCCACAAGAAGCCACCAAACGATGGCCCCAAGGGAAATTACAATATGAACTGACGCCTTGATCGAACGACAACATACCCGCGAATATCCGATACCGCAATACGAATGAATTGATTTCATAACTAATATCGGCTAGAAGAGCCTTAGCACATGATTGCCGAAACTGCGTCTTTGGATGCCGCTGGTACAAATAGAACTAAATAACTGAAATGAAATGAAATAAAATGAAGCAAACTGGCTTCACTCTTTTCCCCCTCTTCCTCTCTTCCATCTATCACTCTCTTCCTCGTGAACCAAGGCAGTGAGAGGAGAGAGATACCAATTATAAATTTACAAATTTCGTTTGCACACTTTGAAATCGTATTTCAGATTTCACATGTGTCAGAGGTAGACGACGATACACACAATTCCAGCAGCGCACTGTTGTCGTCTGCTCATGTTTTGAAACTGTTATCGCGGCCTGCTGCTTATGTCGTGATTTCGTAGTTGTTGTGCCGCTGCTCGCCTGCTCGCCCGGCACCGTCGGCAGAGCAGCAGCGTTTCCCTCAACTCTACGCTGTTCCACAATGGCATCCGAAACTGCTGCTGGATGCCGAATCGGCCACCATATGTGTTGGCCGAGATACTATAAAAATATTCGTTACCGTTTTATGCTTTCGTCCAAAATGCTATGCCCAAAACCAAACCTCGTGATGTTCCCCGGCCACAAAAGCAGTCCGTCCGCGTCTACTGGGATGCGTTTTGTGTTTTGCACTACTCGCACGCTCGCACAAACACACACGCAGCTCACCACAGCACATGCCCAAAGGATCCTTGTACGCACCACCCGCGCGACCACGAGAAGTCGAACTGACGTCTGTAAAGCAAATCCCTTTTCATTCTCAACTACTCTAGTCGATTCGGACGTCTGTCTTATTCTATTCTAATCACTTCTAAATCCGTTTAAAGCCAAGTATTCACAATTATGCAAATGCACGAAAATTGCCAATTCGCTGGTGTTGCGGATCGTAATATCACCAAAAACACAATACGCAGACTTGCCGCTAACACTAACTGCCTGTTAACAAAACAGTCGTTCTGGCAGTTGAAATTTGAAAAATGATGCAAATTTACAGTAGCCGAAATATCATTGATATGGTGCGGGGCTAAAAATTACAAATACTTACGTGTGATACACTAAAAATCACAAAAAACCGTCGCAGGTAAGTCTTAAAAATGCATATTCAGAAGAAAGCAACTGCTACCAAGATGAACCTGCCTCCCAAAAACAATCCCTGGCAAAAAATAAGCTGTTAAGAACACCAAGTCTCACTACCAAGCTTCCCCATTTTCGCCGCTAAAGGCCCCCCCCATAGTACCAGCAACACTCACAACCAAAAAAACCCAACACCCAGCACAGCACTGCCGCACAGCGCCATCGCTCACACATACCCCAGTAAAAACGTCATACATAACTAGCATTTGCGCAACATTATCACACACACACAATGCTACGTATCAAACGATCTACTGCCAACCGCAGTTCAATCTCTAACTCTGACTTACAAGGATGACATACATAATGTATGTACATACCCTATGAGAACAGATATCCGGCACTAGCTGCCAACAATAACAAAAAAATAAAACACAAACACACACCGGCATCAGTTTGATGCCACTCCCACATAAAGCCACAAACATGGCCGCCAACGGGGATAATCTATACAAATATAGAACTGACGCCTTTGATCAGAACAACATTACCCAATATCCATACTTACAATAACGAAGAATTATTTTCACTAACTAATATCGGCGGAAGAGCCTTGCACAATGATTTCCGAAACGCGTCTTTTCATGCCGCTGTACAAAAGAACTGAAAATGAAGATGAAAAAACATGAAGCCAACTAGCTTCACTCTTTTCCCCCTTCTATCCTCCTTCTATCTATCTCTCTCTTCCTTCTTGACCAAGCAGTGAGAGGAGAGAATAGCCCAACAACAATTGCGCGAGTAGAGAACCGCATCATTCTTCACACTCTACGCCGCAGACGACACATACATACACTCACACTGCTACAAGCTCCCGCCAAGAAATACAATATGAACTGCGACCG
>VMQQ01000084.1:0-24644 GCA_008121215.1 Drosophila athabasca | reverse complement strand
TAAAAACTATCAAGAAAAAAAACATCCAGAAACTAACGGTAAACTATCAAGGGAAAAACTATCAAGAAAAAAAAAACATCCAGAAACTAACCGGTAAACTATCAAGGGAAAAAACTATCAAGAAAAAAAAAACATCCAGAAACTAACCGGTAAACTATCAAGGGAAAAACTATCAAGAAAAAAAACATCCAGAAACTAACCGGTAAACTATCAAGGGAAAAACTATCAAGAAAAAAAAACATCCAGAAACTAACCGGTAAACTATCAAGGGAAAAACTATCAAGAAAAAAAACATCCAGAAACTAACCGGTAAACTATCAAGGAAAAACTATCAAGAAAAAAAAACATCCAGAAACTAACCGGTAAACTATCAAGGAAAAACTATCAAGAAAAAAAAAACATCCAGAAACTAACCGGTAAACTATCAAGGGAAAAACTATCAAGAAAAAAAAACATCCAGAAACTAACCGGTAAACTATCAAGGGAAAAACTATCAAGAAAAAAAAACATCCAGAAACTAACCGGTAAACTATCAAGGGAAAAACTATCAAGAAAAAAAACATCCAGAAACTAACCGGTAAAACTATCAAGGGAAAAACTATCAAGAAAAAAAAAACATCCAGAAACTAACCGCGTAAACTATCAAGGGAAAAACTATCAAGAAAAAAAAACATCCAGAAACTAACCGGAAAACTATCAAGGGAAAAACTATCAAAAAAAAAAACATCCAGAAACTAACCGGTAAACTATCAAGGGAAAAACTATCAAGAAAAAAAAAACATCCAGAAACTAACCGGTAAACTATCAAGGAAAAACTATCAAGAAAAAAAAACATCCAGAAACTAACCGTAAACTATCAAGGGAAAAACTATCAAGAAAAAAAAACATCCAGAAACTAACCGGTAAAACTATCAAGGGAAAAACTATCAAGAAAAAAAAAACATCCAGAACTAACCGGTAAACTATCAAGGGAAAAACTATCAAGAAAAAAAAACATCCAGAAACTAACCGGTAAACTATCAAGGGAAAAACTATCAAGAAAAAAAAACATCCAGAAACTAACCGGTAAACTATCAAGGGAAAAACTATCAAGAAAAAAAAACATCCAGAAACTAACCGGTAAACTATCAAGGGAAAAACTATCAAGAAAAAAAAAACATCCAGAAACTAACGTAAACTATCAAGGAAAAACTATCAAAGAAAAAAAAACATCCAGAAACTAACCGGGTAAACTATCAAGGGAAAAAACTATCAAGAAAAAAAAAAACATCCAGAAACTAACCGGTAAACTATCAAGGGAAAAACTATCAAGAAAAAAAAAACATCCAGAAACTAACCGGTAAACTATCAAGGGAAAAAACTATCAAGAAAAAAAAAAAACATCCAGAAACTAACCGGTAAACTATCAAGGGAAAAACTATCAAGAAAAAAAAAACATCCAGAAACTAACCGGTAAACTATCAAGGGAAAAACTATCAAGAAAAAAAAACATCCAGAAACTAACCGGTAAACTATCAAGGGAAAAACTATCAAGAAAAAAAAACATCCAGAAACTAACAAACTATCAAGGGAAAACTATCAAGAAAAAAAACATCAGAAAACCGGTAAACTATCAGGGAAAAACTATCAAGAAAAAAAACATCCAGAAACTAACCGGTAAACTATCAAGGGAAAAACTATCAAGAAAAAAAAACATCCAAAACTAACCGGTAAACTATCAAGGGAAAAACTATCAAGAAAAAAAAACATCCAGAAACTAACCGGTAAACTATCAAGGGAAAAACTATCAAGAAAAAAAACATCCAGAAACTAACCGGTAAAACTATCAAGGGAAAAACTATCAAGAAAAAAAAAAAACATCCAGAAACTAACCGGTAAACTATCAAGGGAAAAAACTATCAAGAAAAAAAAACATCCAGAAACTAACCGGTTAAACTATCAAGGAAAAAAAAAAACTCATCAAGAAAAAAAAAAAACATCCAGAAAACTAACCGGTAAACTATCAAGGGAAAAAACTATCAAGAAAAAAAAACATCCAGAAACTAACCGGTAAACTATCAAGGGAAAAAAAATCAAGAAAAAAAAACATCCAGAAACTAACCGGTAAACTATCAAGGGAAAAACTATCAGAAAAAAAAAACATCCAGAAACTAACCGGTAAACTATCAAGGGAAAAAACTATCAAGAAAAAAAAACATCCAGAAACTAACCGGTAAACTATCAAGGGAAAAACTATCAAGAAAAAAAAACATCCAGAAACTAACCGGTAAACTATCAAGGGAAAAACTATCAAGAAAAAAAAAACATCCAGAAACTAACCGGTAAACTATCAAGGGAAAAACTATCAGAAAAAAAAACATCCAGAAACTAACCGGTAAACTATCAAGGGAAAAAACTATCAAGAAAAAAAAACATCCAGAAACTAACCGGTAAACTATCAAGGGAAAAACTATCAAGAAAAAAAAACATCCAGAAAACTAACCGGTAAACTATCAAGGGAAAAACTATCAAGAAAAAAAAAACATCCAGAAACTAACCGGTAAACTATCAAGGGAAAAAACTATCAAGAAAAAAAAAACATCCAGAAACTAACCGGTAAACTATCAAGGAAAAACTATCAAGAAAAAAAAACATCCAGAAACTAACCGGTAAACTATCAAGGGAAAAACTATCAAGAAAAAAAAACATCCAGAAACTAACCGGTAAACTATCAAGGGAAAAACTATCAAGAAAAAAAACATCCAGAAACTAACCGGTAAACTATCAAGGGAAAAACTATCAAGAAAAAAAAAACATCCAGAAAACTAACCGGTAAACTATCAAGGGAAAAAACTATCAAGAAAAAAAAACATCCAGAAACTAACCGGTAAACTATCAAGGGAAAAACTATCAAGAAAAAAAACATCCAGAAACTAACCGGTAAACTATCAAGGGAAAAACTATCAAGAAAAAAAACATCCAGAAACTAACCGGTAAACTATCAAGGGAAAAACTATCAAGAAAAAAAAACATCCAGAAACTAACCGGTAAACTACAAAAAAACTATCAAGAAAAAAAAACATCCAGAAACTAACCGGTAAACTATCAAGGGAAAAACTATCAAGAAAAAAAAACATCCAGAAACTAACCGGTAAACTATCAAGGGAAAAACTATCAAGAAAAAAAAAACATCCAGAAACTAAACCGGTAAACTATCAAGGGAAAAACTATCAAGAAAAAAAAACATCCAGAAACTAACCGGTAAACTATCAAGGGAAAAACTATCAAGAAAAAAAAAACATCCAGAAACTAACCGGTAAAACTATCAAGGGAAAAAACTATCAAGAAAAAAAAACATCCAGAAACTAACCGGTAAACTATCAAGGGAAAAACTATCAAGAAAAAAAAACATCCAGAAACTAACCGGTAAACTATCAAGGGAAAAAACTATCAAGAAAAAAAAAAACATCCAGAAACTAACCGGTAAACTATCAAGGGAAAAACTATCAAGAAAAAAAAACATCCAGAAACTAACCGGTAAACTATCAAGGGAAAAAACTATCAAGAAAAAAAAAACATCCAGAAACTAACCGGTAAACTATCAAGGGAAAAACTATCAAGAAAAAAAAACATCCAGAAACTAACCGGTAAACTATCAAGGGAAAAACTATCAAGAAAAAAAAACATCCAGAAACTAACCGGTAAACTATCAAGGGAAAAACTATCAAGAAAAAAAAAACATCCAGAAACTAACCGGTAAACTATCAAGGGAAAAACTATCAAGAAAAAAAAAACATCCAGAAACTAACCGGTAAACTATCAAGGGAAAAACTATCAAGCAAAAAAAAACATCCAGAAACTAACCGGTAAACTATCAAGGGAAAAACTATCAAGAAAAAAAAACATCCAGAAACTAACCGGTAAACTATCAAGGAAAAAACTATCAAGAAAAAAAAAAAAAAAAAAAAAAAAAAAAAAAAAAATATCAAGAAAAAAAAACATCCAGAAACTAACCGGTAAACTATCAAGGGAAAAAACTATCAAGAAAAAAAAACATCCAGAAACTAACCGGTAAACTATCAAGGGAAAAACTATCAAGAAAAAAAAACATCCAGAAACTAACCGGTAAACTATCAAGGGAAAAACTATCAAGAAAAAAAAACATCCAGAAACTAACCGGTAAACTATCAAGGGAAAAACTATCAAGAAAAAAAAACATCCAGAAACTAACCGGTAAACTATCAAGGGAAAAACTATCAAGCAAAAAAAAACATCCAGAAACTAACCGGTAAACTATCAAGGGAAAAACTATCAAGAAAAAAAAACATCCAGAAACTAACCGGTAAACTATCAAGGGAAAAACTATCAAGAAAAAAAAACATCCAGAAACTAACCGGTAAACTATCAAGGGAAAAACTATCAAGAAAAAAAAACATCCAGAAACTAACCGGTAAACTATCAAGGGAAAAACTATCAAGAAAAAAAAAAACATCCAGAAACTAACCGGTAAACTATCAAGGGAAAAAACTATCAAGAAAAAAAAAACATCCAGAAACTAACCGGTAAACTATCAAGGGAAAAACTATCAAGAAAAAAAAACATCCAGAAACTAACCGGTAAACTATCAAGGGAAAAACTATCAAGAAAAAAAAACATCCAGAAACTAACCGGTAAACTATCAAGGGAAAAACTATCAAGAAAAAAAAACATCCAGAAACTAACCGGTAAACTATCAAGGGAAAAACTATCAAGAAAAAAAAACATCCAGAAACTAACCGGTAAACTATCAAGGGAAAAACTATCAAGAAAAAAAAACATCCAGAAACTAACCGGTAAACTATCAAGGGAAAAACTATCAAGCAAAAAAAAACATCCAGAAACTAACCGGTAAACTATCAAGGGAAAAACTATCAAGAAAAAAAAACATCCAGAAACTAACCGGTAAACTATCAAGGGAAAAACTATCAAGAAAAAAAAACATCCAGAAACTAACCGGTAAACTATCAAGGGAAAAACTATCAAGAAAAAAAAAAAACATCCAGAAACTAACCGGTAAACTATCAAGGGAAAAACTATCAAGCAAAAAAAAACATCCAGAAACTAACCGGTAAACTATCAAGGGAAAAACTATCAAGAAAAAAAAACATCCAGAAACTAACCGGTAAACTATCAAGGGAAAAACTATCAAGAAAAAAAAACATCCAGAAACTAACCGGTAAACTATCAAGGGAAAAAACTATCAAGAAAAAAAAACATCCAGAAACTAACCGGTAAACTATCAAGGGAAAAACTATCAAGAAAAAAAAAACATCCAGAAACTAACCGGTAAACTATCAAGGGAAAAACTATCAAGAAAAAAAAACATCCAGAAACTAACCGGTAAACTATCAAGGGAAAAAACTATCAAGAAAAAAAAACATCCAGAAACTAACCGGTAAACTATCAAGGGAAAAAACTATCAAGAAAAAAAAACATCCAGAAACTAACCGGTAAACTATCAAGGGAAAAACTATCAAGCAAAAAAAAACATCCAGAAACTAACCGGTAAACTATCAAGGGAAAAACTATCAAGAAAAAAAAACATCCAGAAACTAACCGGTAAACTATCAAGGGAAAAAACTATCAAGCAAAAAAAAACATCCAGAAACTAACCGGTAAACTATCAAGGGAAAAACTATCAAGCAAAAAAAAACATCCAGAAACTAACCGGTAAACTATCAAGGGAAAAACTATCAAGAAAAAAAAACATCCAGAAACTAACCGGTAAAAAAAAAAAAAAAAAGAAAAAAAAACATCCAGAAACTAACCGGTAAACTATCAAGGGAAAAACTATCAAGCAAAAAAAAACATCCAGAAACTAACCGGTAAACTATCAAGGGAAAAACTATCAAGCAAAAAAAAACATCCAGAAACTAACCGGTAAACTATCAAGGGAAAAACTATCAAGCAAAAAAAAACATCCAGAAACTAACCGGTAAACTATCAAGGGAAAAACTATCAAGAAAAAAAAACATCCAGAAACTAACCGGTAAACTATCAAGGGAAAAAACTATCAAGAAAAAAAAAACATCCAGAAAACTAACCGGTAAACTATCAAGGGAAAAACTATCAAGAAAAAAAAACATCCAGAAACTAACCGGTAAACTATCAAGGGAAAAACTATCAAGAAAAAAAAACATCCAGAAACTAACCGGTAAACTATCAAGGGAAAAACTATCAAGCAAAAAAAAACATCCAGAAACTAACCGGTAAACTATCAAGGGAAAAACTATCAAGCAAAAAAAAACATCCAAGAAACTAACCGGTAAACTATCAAGGGAAAAACTATCAAGCAAAAAAAAACATCCAGAAACTAACCGGTAAACTATCAAGGGAAAAAACTATCAAGAAAAAAAAACATCCAGAAACTAACCGGTAAACTATCAAGGGAAAAACTATCAAGAAAAAAAAACATCCAGAAACTAACCGGTAAACTATCAAGGGAAAAAACTATCAAGAAAAAAAAAAACATCCAGAAACTAACCGGTAAAACTATCAAGGGAAAAACTATCAAGAAAAAAAAACATCCAGAAACTAACCGGTAAACTATCAAGGGAAAAACTATCAAGAAAAAAAAACATCCAGAAACTAACCGGTAAACTATCAAGGGAAAAAACTATCAAGAAAAAAAAACATCCAGAAACTAACCGGTAAACTATCAAGGGAAAAACTATCAAGCAAAAAAAAACATCCAGAAACTAACCGGTAAACTATCAAGGGAAAAACTATCAAGAAAAAAAAACATCCAGAAACTAACCGGTAAACTATCAAGGGAAAAACTATCAAGAAAAAAAAACATCCAGAAACTAACCGGTAAACTATCAAGGGAAAAACTATCAAGAAAAAAAAACATCCAGAAACTAACCGGTAAACTATCAAGGGAAAAACTATCAAGAAAAAAAAACATCCAGAAACTAACCGGTAAACTATCAAGGGAAAAACTATCAAGAAAAAAAAAACATCCAGAAAACTAACCGGTAAACTATCAAGGGAAAAACTATCAAGAAAAAAAAACATCCAGAAACTAACCGGTAAACTATCAAGGGAAAAACTATCAAGCAAAAAAAAACATCCAGAAACTAACCGGTAAACTATCAAGGGAAAAACTATCAAGAAAAAAAAAACATCCAGAAACTAACCGGTAAACTATCAAGGGAAAAAACTATCAAGAAAAAAAAAACATCCAGAAACTAACCGGTAAACTATCAAGGGAAAAACTATCAAGAAAAAAAAACATCCAGAAACTAACCGGTAAACTATCAAGGGAAAAACTATCAAGAAAAAAAAACATCCAGAAACTAACCGGTAAACTATCAAGGGAAAAACTATCAAGAAAAAAAAACATCCAGAAACTAACCGGTAAACTATCAAGGGAAAAACTATCAAGAAAAAAAAACATCCAGAAACTAACCGGTAAACTATCAAGGGAAAAACTATCAAGAAAAAAAAACATCCAGAAACTAACCGGTAAACTATCAAGGGAAAAACTATCAAGAAAAAAAAACATCCAGAAACTAACCGGTAAACTATCAAGGGAAAAACTATCAAGAAAAAAAAACATCCAGAAACTAACCGGTAAACTATCAAGGGAAAAACTATCAAGAAAAAAAAACATCCAGAAACTAACCGGTAAACTATCAAGGGAAAAACTATCAAGAAAAAAAAACATCCAGAAACTAACCGGTAAACTATCAAGGGAAAAAACTATCAAGAAAAAAAAACATCCAGAAACTAACCGGTAAACTATCAAGGGAAAAAACTATCAAGAAAAAAAAACATCCAGAAACTAACCGGTAAACTATCAAGGGAAAAACTATCAAGAAAAAAAAACATCCAGAAACTAACCGGTAAACTATCAAGGGAAAAACTATCAAGAAAAAAAAACATCCAGAAACTAACCGGTAAACTATCAAGGGAAAAACTATCAAGAAAAAAAAAACATCCAGAAACTAACCGGTAAACTATCAAGGGAAAAACTATCAAGAAAAAAAAACATCCAGAAACTAACCGGTAAACTATCAAGGGAAAAACTATCAAGAAAAAAAAACATCCAGAAACTAACCGGTAAACTATCAAGGGAAAAACTATCAAGCAAAAAAAAACATCCAGAAACTAACCGGTAAACTATCAAGGGAAAAACTATCAAGAAAAAAAAACATCCAGAAACTAACCGGTAAACTATCAAGGGAAAAACTATCAAGAAAAAAAAACATCCAGAAACTAACCGGTAAACTATCAAGGGAAAAACTATCAAGAAAAAAAAACATCCAGAAACTAACCGGTAAACTATCAAGGGAAAAAACTATCAAGAAAAAAAAACATCCAGAAACTAACCGGTAAACTATCAAGGGAAAAACTATCAAGAAAAAAAAACATCCAGAAACTAACCGGTAAACTATCAAGGGAAAAACTATCAAGCAAAAAAAAACATCCAGAAACTAACCGGTAAACTATCAAGGGAAAAACTATCAAGCAAAAAAAAACATCCAGAAACTAACCGGTAAAACTATCAAGGGAAAAACTATCAAGAAAAAAAAACATCCAGAAAACTAACCGGTAAACTATCAAGGGAAAAAACTATCAAGAAAAAAAAAAACATCCAGAAACTAACCGGTAAACTATCAAGGGAAAAACTATCAAGCAAAAAAAAACATCCAGAAAACTAACCGGTAAACTATCAAGGGAAAAAACTATCAAGCAAAAAAAAACATCCAGAAACTAACCGGTAAACTATCAAGGGAAAAACTATCAAGCAAAAAAAAACATCCAGAAACTAACCGGTAAACTATCAAGGGAAAAACTATCAAGCAAAAAAAAACATCCAGAAACTAACCGGTAAACTATCAAGGGAAAAACTATCAAGAAAAAAAAACATCCAGAAACTAACCGGTAAACTATCAAGGGAAAAACTATCAAGCAAAAAAAAACATCCAGAAACTAACCGGTAAACTATCAAGGGAAAAACTATCAAGAAAAAAAAACATCCAGAAACTAACCGGTAAACTATCAAGGGAAAAACTATCAAGAAAAAAAAACATCCAGAAACTAACCGGTAAACTATCAAGGGAAAAACTATCAAGAAAAAAAAACATCCAGAAACTAACCGGTAAACTATCAAGGGAAAAACTATCAAGAAAAAAAAACATCCAGAAACTAACCGGTAAACTATCAAGGGAAAAACTATCAAGAAAAAAAAACATCCAGAAACTAACCGGTAAACTATCAAGGAAAAAACTATCAAGAAAAAAAATCCAGAAACTAACCGGTAAACTATCAAGGGAAAAACTATCAAGAAAAAAAAACATCCAGAAACTAACCGGTAAACTATCAAGGGAAAAAACTATCAAGAAAAAAAAACATCCAGAAACTAACGGTAAACTATCAAGGGAAAAAACTATCAAGAAAAAAAAACATCCAGAAACTAACCGGTAAACTATCAAGGGAAAAAACTATCAAGAAAAAAAAACATCCAGAAACTAACCGGTAAACTATCAAGGGAAAAACTATCAAGCAAAAAAAAACATCCAGAAACTAACCGGTAAACTATCAAGGGAAAAACTATCAAGAAAAAAAAACATCCAGAAACTAACCGGTAAACTATCAAGGGAAAAACTATCAAGAAAAAAAACATCCAGAAACTAACCGGTAAACTATCAAGGGAAAAAACTATCAAGAAAAAAAAACATCCAGAAACTAACCGGTAAACTATCAAGGGAAAAACTATCAAGAAAAAAAAACATCCAGAAAACTAACCGGTAAACTATCAAGGGAAAAACTATCAAGAAAAAAAAACATCCAGAAACTAACCGGTAAACTATCAAGGGAAAAACTATCAAGCAAAAAAAAACATCCAGAAACTAACCGGTAAACTATCAAGGGAAAAACTATCAAGCAAAAAAAAACATCCAGAAACTAACCGGTAAACTATCAAGGGAAAAACTATCAAGAAAAAAAAACATCCAGAAACTAACCGGTAAACTATCAAGGAAAAAACTATCAAGAAAAAAAAAAAAAAAAAAAAAAAAAAAAAAAAAAAAAAAAAAAAACATCCAGAAACTAACCGGTAAACTATCAAGGGAAAAACTATCAAGAAAAAAAAACATCCAGAAACTAACCGGTAAACTATCAAGGGAAAAACTATCAAGCAAAAAAAAACATCCAGAAACTAACCGGTAAACTATCAAGGGAAAAACTATCAAGAAAAAAAAACATCCAGAAACTAACCGGTAAACTATCAAGGGAAAAACTATCAAGAAAAAAAAACATCCAGAAACTAACCGGTAAACTATCAAGGGAAAAACTATCAAGCAAAAAAAAACATCCAGAAACTAACCGGTAAACTATCAAGGGAAAAAACTATCAAGAAAAAAAAACATCCAGAAACTAACCGGTAAACTATCAAGGGAAAAACTATCAAGAAAAAAAAACATCCAGAAACTAACCGGTAAACTATCAAGGGAAAAACTATCAAGAAAAAAAAACATCCAGAAACTAACCGGTAAACTATCAAGGGAAAAAACTATCAAGAAAAAAAAACATCCAGAAACTAACCGGTAAACTATCAAGGGAAAAACTATCAAGAAAAAAAAACATCCAGAAACTAACCGGTAAACTATCAAGGGAAAAACTATCAAGAAAAAAAAAAAACATCCAGAAAACTAACCGGTAAACTATCAAGGGAAAAACTATCAAGAAAAAAAAACATCCAGAAACTAACCGGTAAACTATCAAGGGAAAAACTATCAAGCAAAAAAAAACATCCAGAAACTAACCGGTAAACTATCAAGGGAAAAACTATCAAGCAAAAAAAAACATCCAGAAACTAACCGGTAAACTATCAAGGGAAAAACTATCAAGAAAAAAAAACATCCAGAAACTAACCGGTAAACTATCAAGGGAAAAACTATCAAGAAAAAAAAACATCCAGAAACTAACCGGTAAAACTATCAAGGGAAAAACTATCAAGAAAAAAAAACATCCAGAAACTAACCGGTAAACTATCAAGGGAAAAACTATCAAGCAAAAAAAAACATCCAGAAACTAACCGGTAAACTATCAAGGGAAAAACTATCAAGAAAAAAAAACATCCAGAAACTAACCGGTAAACTATCAAGGGAAAAAACTATCAAGAAAAAAAAACATCCAGAAACTAACCGGTAAACTATCAAGGGAAAAACTATCAAGCAAAAAAAAACATCCAGAAACTAACCGGTAAACTATCAAGGGAAAAAACTATCAAGAAAAAAAAAACATCCAGAAACTAACCGGTAAACTATCAAGGGAAAAACTATCAAGCAAAAAAAAACATCCAGAAACTAACCGGTAAACTATCAAGGGAAAAACTATCAAGAAAAAAAAACATCCAGAAACTAACCGGTAAACTATCAAGGGAAAAAACTATCAAGAAAAAAAAAACATCCAGAAACTAACCGGTAAACTATCAAGGGAAAAAACTATCAAGAAAAAAAAAAAAAACATCCAGAAACTAACCGGTAAACTATCAAGGGAAAAACTATCAAGCAAAAAAAAACATCCAGAAACTAACCGGTAAACTATCAAGGGAAAAAACTATCAAGAAAAAAAAAAACATCCAGAAACTAACCGGTTAAACTATCAAGGGAAAAAAAACTATCAAGAAAAAAAAAAAAAAACATCCAGAAACTAACCGGTAAACTATCAAGGGAAAAACTATCAAGAAAAAAAAACATCCAGAAACTAACCGGTAAACTATCAAGGGAAAAACTATCAAGAAAAAAAAACATCCAGAAACTAACCGGTAAACTATCAAGGGAAAAACTATCAAGCAAAAAAAAACATCCAGAAACTAACCGGTAAACTATCAAGGGAAAAACTATCAAGCAAAAAAAAACATCCAGAAACTAACCGGTAAACTATAAGAAAAACTATCAAAAAAAAAAAAAAAAAAAAAAAACTATCAAGGGAAAAACTATCAAGAAAAAAAAAACATCCAGAAACTAACCGGTAAACTATCAAGGGAAAAACTATCAAGAAAAAAAAACATCCAGAAACTAACCGGTAAACTATCAAGGGAAAAACTATCAAGCAAAAAAAAACATCCAGAAACTAACCGGTAAAACTATCAAGGGAAAAAAACTATCAAGAAAAAAAAACATCCAGAAACTAACCGGTAAACTATCAAGGGAAAAACTATCAAGCAAAAAAAAACATCCAGAAACTAACCGGTAAACTATCAAGGGAAAAACTATCAAGAAAAAAAAACATCCAGAAACTAACCGGTAAACTATCAAGGGAAAAAACTATCAAGAAAAAAAAACATCAAAAAAAAAAAAAAAAAAACTATCAAAAAAAAAAAACATCCAGAAACTAACCGGTAAACTATCAAGGGAAAAACTATCAAGAAAAAAAAACATCCAGAAACTAACCGGTAAACTATCAAGGGAAAAACTATCAAGCAAAAAAAAACATCCAGAAACTAACCGGTAAACTATCAAGGGAAAAAACTATCAAGAAAAAAAAACATCCAGAAACTAACCGGTAAACTATCAAGGGAAAAACTATCAAGAAAAAAAAACATCCAGAAACTAACCGGTAAACTATCAAGGGAAAAAACTATCAAGAAAAAAAAAACATCCAGAAACTAACCGGTAAACTATCAAGGGAAAAACTATCAAGAAAAAAAAACATCCAGAAACTAACCGGTAAACTATCAAGGGAAAAACTATCAAGAAAAAAAAACATCCAGAAACTAACCGGTAAACTATCAAGGGAAAAACTATCAAGAAAAAAAAAACATCCAGAAACTAACCGGTAAACTATCAAGGGAAAAAACTATCAAGAAAAAAAAACATCCAGAAACTAACCGGTAAACTATCAAGGGAAAAACTATCAAGAAAAAAAAACATCCAGAAACTAACCGGTAAACTATCAAGGGAAAAAACTATCAAGAAAAAAAAACATCCAGAAACTAACCGGTAAACTATCAAGGGAAAAACTATCAAGAAAAAAAAACATCCAGAAACTAACCGGTAAACTATCAAGGGAAAAACTATCAAGAAAAAAAAACATCCAGAAACTAACCGGTAAAACTATCAAGGGAAAAACTATCAAGAAAAAAAAACATCCAGAAAACTAACCGGTAAACTATCAAGGGAAAAAACTATCAAGAAAAAAAAAACATCCAGAAACTAACCGGTAAACTATCAAGGGAAAAAACTATCAAGAAAAAAAAACATCCAGAAACTAACCGGTAAACTATCAAGGGAAAAACTATCAAGAAAAAAAAACATCCAGAAACTAACCGGTAAACTATCAAGGGATTATTTATTAATATTGGCATTTTCTCCTCACCATGAGAAGAGAACCGTTTTATTTGTCTATACTTTCAAAATTAGCATATTATACAAATTTTTTCAAGCCAACTACTACTATAGATGGCAGAACATTGGCTGAGTAACACTAGTTACAATATTAGCTAAGTAATTTTAAATAAATTGTTTTACAAAAATGTCAACGCTAGCCAACTACTACTGTAGATGGCAGAACATTGGCTGAGTAATTTTAAATAAATTGCTTTACAAAAATGTCAACACCGACCGTTTAAGCTTGTTAGGGCTGATAGGAACAGGTATTTACTTTTTCCTTTGCCATAGGGCCGAGAAGGGATAACTGGAAAGGGCATATCAGCCGCCACTCCATAGGCACGCTGCTATAACCAGTTGGGAATTAGATAGGCACAGGAAAAATCTGTTGCCTAGCGCTGGGCGTCGTCGTTGCAGGAAAAATCTGTTGCATAGCGCTGGGCGTCGTCGTTGCAGGACTGCTGGAAGAGTTTGGCGTTGAAAAAGGATTTGTCTGGAAACTCTCTCGGCGTGCCATGAGAGCCCTCCGCTGGACTTCAGTCAGGTTACTGCTGCTGGTGTTCTGATTGTGTTGTGCCATAATTGTGGCGTAACGTTGCCTCGATCGGGCTAACCGACGTGGCACATAAGGATAAAGAGCCATGTTGATGGCTAGCCGATTGCTGTGACGAGATAGTTTTTCATAGAACCTTCTGCTTAATTCGTTGCATGCTTCCTCTACCGTTTGAACCTGCAGGTTTGCAATTATATCTTTGTTTCGTGTATAACGTGGGGCATTAATTATTCCTCTCAGCACCGTGTTTTGAACAACTTGCAGTCTGTTCAATTGTATTTCGGATGTGAGTGGACCCCAGACTGGCATAGCATATTGCCATATGGGTTCGACCATTTGCTTGTAGAGCAGCATCTTGATTCGAATGGGAAGCTTGCTGTTTCTACCAATTAACCAGTCAAGTTTCCGGATCCGGTTTTTGGCTTTTCCAACTGTGGCTGCGATATGGCTTACAAAGTTTAGTTTCCTGTCTAGTTTAACCCCAAGGTATTGATAAGACGACTGGTCTTCAATCGGCCTACCTGCTAGTTTTGGTGTTGAGTCTGCAGTCATCTGCTGCGGTGGTGAAAAAGTGAAGAGGACATGCTTCGTTTTTTGCTGGTTTACGGTGATTCCCCATTTCTTCGTCCATTCTAAGAAACTTGCGAGGAGCCTTTCCATTGATCGTTTAGCCTCAATAGGCTGCCGTGTAGACACCAGGTATACAGTGTCATCTGCATAAGTGGCCAGCATTTGCGTTTTGTTGGCTGCAGCCATTGCAGAGGGTTGCGGCATGTCTGCAGTATATAGGCTGTAGAGGAAAGGGCCAAGGACGCTGCCTTGCGGAACTCCGGCTGCTATGGTTCTTCTTCTTGATGATGTGTTGCTACAGACGACTTTGAAGTTCCTGTTCTCAAGGTAGCTGGTTAATAGAGTGAATAGCGAAGCAGGTAGCAACTGTTTGGCCTTGTAAAGGAGCCCTCGATGCCACACTCTGTCGAAGGCCTCCTGGATATCCATGAACACTGCTGATACTTGTTTTTGATTTTCATGACCCTCCAAGATGAATTGAGTTACTCGTCCTATTTGTTGGTCCGCAGAGTGCTCAGTCCTGAAGCCGAACTGATGGTCTGGTATAGCTCTTTCTACCGCTTGTACTTCGTAAAGCCTATTTAGGATGAGTCGCTCCAAAATTTTTGAAAATCCAGCCAGAAGGCTGATTGGTCTGTAAGACTCCAGCTTCTCCGAGGCTTTTCCTGGCTTCAAAATCATTGACACTTTAGCACATTTCCACGCAGTGGGAAAATGCCCATGCTCCAGAGACGCGTTGAAGATTAACATTAGGTATGCAATGGCGGATTTTGGTAGAGCCTTTATCATTTTATTAGAGATGGAGTCAAATCCGGGAGCCTTTTTGTTCTTCAATTGTTTAATTTCGGATATTATTTCGTCACTGATAAAGGGCCTGACTTGAGCTTGGTCAATGCCTCTATGCAGCAGCAACTCACCTTCTATTTCTTGTAAGTCTTCTGGGCTTGCTGTGATCCTGGGGGTGAATCTATGCTCTAGATGCTCAGCAAAAGCCTCAGCTTTCTCCTCTAATGATCTACACCATGGGTCATCTGACGGAAAGTCTCCTGGGTTGATGTATTTTTTGACTGGTAGATTTGCCATGGGTTGCCTTTTTATCGTACTTGTTAATCTCCATAGTTTAGTCATACAATACCGGTCAGCTGGGTCGACGCTTTGTAGAAAGGATTTTTTTTTTTTTTTTCCAAATTTGCAGTGTCTCCACGTGTGAAGCCAAATTCCCATCGTCACCTGCATAAGCAGGGGGGAGGGAGGCCAACAGGAGGAGAGAACCGTATTTTATTTGTTTATACTCTTATACCTAGCATATTTTACAAATTTTATGGCGCCGGGTGCTTATCTACATTACATGTAATAACAGGGCTGTAATATTGGCTTTTGTAACATATGTTACTATTATCTAGCTTATTTGGTATTTTGTGTATATCGATATATTGGCTACAAGCCATGGTAACACTATTCTTATTGCATGCTTATTTTTTCTTTGTCACATGTTTTAATATACAATTTTGTTTTGCTTATTTTTCAGGTGGAGAATGCAGCCGTGGATGACTCCAAAATGATAATTGGACACGTCTTCAGCTGCGAAGTGGGATCCAAGAGAGCAGCGGCGCCAGACAGGAACTGCAGGTCAGCGTCAACATGGCTGAAGCCGGCCGAGGTCCAATGCACCGCCACTCCGGGTAAGTATCGTCAATTTTTTGTTTCTTTGTCACATGTTTTGCTTGAATATTTTGTTTTGTTTCTTTTTCAGGTGGAGAATGCAGCCGTGGAGGACTTCAAAGTGATTACTGGACACATCTTCAGCTGCGGAGTGGAATCCAAGAGAGCGGCGGCGCCAAACAGGAACCGCAGGTCAGCGTCAGCTTGGCTGAAGCCGGCCGAGGTCCAATGCACCGCCACTCCGGGTAAGTATCGTCAATTTTTTGTTTCTTTGTCACATGTTTTGCTTGAATATTTTGTTTTGTTTCTTTTTCAGGTGGAGAATGCAGCCGTGGATGACTCCAAAATGATAATTGGACACGTCTTCAGCTGCGAAGTGGGATCCAAGAGAGCAGCGGCGCCAGACAGGAACTGCAGGTCAGCGTCAACATGGCTGAAGCCGGCCGAGGTCCAATGCACCGCCACTCCGGGTAAGTATCGTCAATTTTTTGTTTCTTTGTCACATGTTTTGCTTGAATATTTTGTTTTGTTTCTTTTTCAGGTGGAGAATGCAGCCGTGGAGGACTTCAAAGTGATTACTGGACACATCTTCAGCTGCGGAGTGGAATCCAAGAGAGCGGCGGCGCCAAACAGGAACCGCAGGTCAGCGTCAGCTTGGCTGAAGCCGGCCGAGGTCCAATGCACCGCCACTCCGGGTAAGTATCGTCAATTTTTTGTTTCTTTGTCACATGTTTTGCTTGAATATTTTGTTTTGTTTCTTTTTCAGGTGGAGAATGCAGCCGTGGAGAATATCAGAACGATAAAAGGACTCGTCATCAGCTACAGTGTGGAAATCCAAGATAGCAGCAGCGCCGGACAGGAACCGCAGAACAGCACCAACGTGGCTGAAGCCGGCTGCAGTCCAGGGCACCGCCATTCCGGATATATATCGCCAATTTTTGCTACGGTAAGGTGGGTTTGTGTCTGCGAAAGAGATAATGAGTTTTTTAATTATTTTTCAGCCGCCGCCGTCATCAGGATTTTCGGAGCTTGCCGCCGTCGAAAATCATGATCACTGCTGTAGCCGTCTATTGCCTTGAGTGGCTGCTGTGTTGGCGTTACTACGGCTGATTTCCATATTGTGAGTAGCAAATGGATTGCGCAGCCAGTTCTCTCGCCTAACTTGGAGCATTGTTTGTTGAATGGCTGTCAGACTTCTGTTGCTGCTTGGGTTATGCTGTTCAATCATTGCCGCATACCTTGGCCTGGCCAGCCTATTTGGTATGTAAGGATGCGTTGCAATCTCACAGGCAAGTATGTTGGTGTGTTGCATTAATCGATCATAGTAATTTCTACAGAGCCTGTTGTAAACTTCTTCTACAGGTGCCACTTGTAGGTCAGCATGCAGTGTGTTGTTGCTCACATACCATGGGGCGTTTGCTATTGCTCTGAGAGCTTTATTCTGGATCGTCTGGAGCTTGGCCATCTGCGTGTTAGAGACCAGTGGCCCCCAAACTGGCATGGCATATTGCCATATTGGAGCAATCAGCTGCTTGTAAAGGAGGACCTTTGGAGTGAGTGGAAGTTTGCTGTTTCTGCCAATAATCCAGTCAAGCTTTTTGAGTCGGGCCCTGGTTTTGGTGACAACGGCCGCTATGTGCTTGCTGAAATTTAGCTTAGTATCCATTTGTACCCCCAGATATGGCATGACAGGTTTTTTGGCCAGGAGTTGCCCTGCTAACCTTGGAGCTGGAGTGTGTTGCTGCGCAGGTGAGAGAGAGTGGAGTACATGCGCAGTTTTTGCGAGACTGATGGTAATTCCCCATTTTTTAGCCCAGGATAGTGCATCAGCCAGGAGCCGCTCCACATTTTCATTGGCCTGTTTTGGGCTAATAGCGGAAACGAGGTATACAGCATCATCGGCATACGTTGCAAGGATTTGAGTTGAGTTTGCGTGTCTTGGTGGCTGCGGCATATCGGCTGTGTACAGGTTATAGAGCACTGGGCCAAGTACGCTTCCTTGCGGGACTCCAGCGGCTATGTGCTTTAGGCTTGAAGTGATGTTATTGCAACAGACAACCTTAAAGCTTCTGCCTGAGAGATAGCTGGTGAGTAGTTTATATAGTTTTTCAGGTATTAACGTTTTAGCTTTGCAGAGCAGACCTTGATGCCAGACTCTATCGAAGGCTTCCTGGATGTCCATGTAAACAGCACTGCAATGCCTCTGTGCTTCATAGGATCTAAGAATGAATTGAGTCACTCGACCAATTTGCTGTTCTGCGGAGTGCTGACTTCTGAAGCCAAATTGGTGGTTTGGGATAGCCATGGCAAAGCTATCTTCTTCAAAGAGTCGCTTGAGGATGAGGCGTTCAAGGATCTTAGAGAGACCAGTAAGTAGACTGATGGGTCTGTAGGACTCAAGCCTATCGCTCGGCTTTCCTGGTTTCCTAATCATTGAGATTTTTGCACATTTCCAGGCCCTAGGAAAGTGTCCAAATTGCAGAGACGAGTTGAAAATCAACAGCAGATACTCTATGGCAGATGTTGGCAGGGATTTGATGACACGATTATCAATACAGTCGAAGCCTGGTGCCTTTTTGGTCTTAAGTTTCTTGATTTCAGATTGAAGTTCCTGAAGGGTCACAGGTCTGATTTCTTGAGTATCTTCTTCTGGACCATAGCCTTGTAAAACAGCATTTATTTCCTCTCTGTCTTCTAGGGCTGCCGTGATCTTAGGCGTGAATCGAGCTTCCAGGTGCTGCGCAAAGGACTCAGCTTTCTCCTCCGTTGTTCTACACCAGGGGTCAGCAGGAGCTTGCTGCCCTTCCGCCACGTGCCTTCTGACTGGAAGATTAGGAATGGGCTGTCTTTTGATGGTGTTGGTGAGCCGCCACAGTTTTTGCATGCTATATCTGTCCGTTGGATCAATGTCGTGTATCAGTCTATTCATTTGTTTGTCTTTTTGTAGCTTGATTCGTTTGTGTATTTTGTTGGTCAGCTGGTTGATGGTGCGTGTGATAAGGGGATTGGAGCATCTACCTTTTTGATTCATTTTACAGAGGATTCTTTTAATCTTGATTGCTTTCAGCGTTTGCGAGTCAGGAAGAAAGATTTGCGGTCCGTTCATTGTGTGCTGATAGTTTGAGGATTGAGAAGCCAGTTCAGCTGCAATGTGTATGTTTTTCTCAAGAATGGCCACTGCATCGTCTATGTCATCATCATTGTGTAGTTCAGTCTCCAGGTGGATACGCTGATTCAGGTGAGCTTGAAAACTTCTAATGTTTGCATTTTTAGATAACAGAATCTTCTTTTTTGTATACTCAGGTCTCAGTAGGAGTCTAATGGTTTGGATGTTGTGGTCAGATCCTATATCGTACGATGTTGCGATGTGAATTAGATTGTGCCTTATACCCTTATATATCGCAAAGTCAATAGCGGACGGCATATGACGTCGATTTGAAGGGAAATGAGTCGGGGATCCAGTGGCCAGAATGCTAAGATCATTTTCCTGAACGCATTTCAGGAGTGCAGCCCCTCTTCTGCAAGATCTAGCATTACCCCACCACTGGCTTTTAGCGTTCCAATCCCCAGCTACAACAAATCTACTACCCAGTGAGTCGAAAACCTGTTTAAATTGAGAGTCTGTCCATTCGTGTGAAGGTGGACAGTAGATTGCGCCAATATTTATTGATTTCTGGTTTTTCATTGTTACAGCCACGTTACACATCTGGATGGAGTCCTCCCTTGTTGGAGCAAGGGAAATGTGCGGGATATTGGACTTGATGATGACCGCAGCACCTCCTCTGCTCCGGTTTGACGGATGGTTTGACATGTAAACGTGGTAGCCGTCTATTTCAATGTTCGAGTCTTCTTTTAGGTGCGATTCTGATATAAGGAGAATGTCTATGCTGTTGCTTACAAGATATGCGTTGAGCTCAGGGAGTTTGTTAGGGAGCCCAGCCGCATTCCAGAAAGCAATTTTAGTTATTGGAGAGTTATTATACATTCGTAGTCTCATTGTCTTTTGTGGGTGGAGAGAGTTTTGCCATGAGTCGGTCCAATGTCTTTTCAATCACAGAGAGCCTAGCTTCTAGGCTCGGTTGTGGTTGTGTCCTGGTGTTTATAACTGACTCGCTCCTTCGTACTGCCTGCGCTGACAAAAGAGTGAGGAGTTTGTCGAGTTTATCATTTAAGCTTCGGAGGTCGTTATTATTGTTGTTTTTATTATTTTTATTGTTATTGTCTTGCAGGTGACTTTTGCTTTTGGATCGGCCTGCGCTCTTGGATCGATTTCGGCTGAGGTGCTTGAATAGATGCTCCTGCAAGCGTGTGCTTGGCGTCAGCTTCCTCTTTGACCTTGACCTACGCTGTTGTTGTTGTTGTTGCTGTTTCTCATGCTGCTGCTTTTTTTTTTTTTTTTTTTTTATTAATATTGGCATTTTCTCCTCACCATGAGAAGAGAACCGTTTTATTTGTCTATACTTTCAAAATTAGCACATTATACAAATTTTTTCAAGCCAACTACTACTATAGATGGCAGAACATTGGCTGAGTAACACTAGTTACAATATTAGCTAAGTAATTTTAAATAAATTGTTTTACAAAAAATGTCAACGCTAGCCAACTACTACTGTAGATGGCAGAACATTGGCTGAGTAATTTTAAATAAATTGCTTTACAAAAATGTCAACACCGACCGTTTAAGCTTGTTAGGGCTGATAGGAACAGGTATTTACTTTTTCCTTTGCCATAGGGCCGAGAAGGGATAACTGGAAAGGGCATATCAGCCGCCACTCCATAGGCACGCTGCTATAACCAGTTGGGAATTAGATAGGCACAGGAAAAATCTGTTGCCTAGCGCTGGGCGTCGTCGTTGCAGGAAAAATCTGTTGCATAGCGCTGGGCGTCGTCGTTGCAGGACTGCTGGAAGAGTTTGGCGTTGAAAAAGGATTTGTCTGGAAACTCTCTCGGCGTGCCATGAGAGCCCTCCGCTGGACTTCAGTCAGGTTACTGCTGCTGGTGTTCTGATTGTGTTGTGCCATAATTGTGGCGTAACGTTGCCTCGATCGGGCTAACCGACGTGGCACATAAGGATAAAGAGCCATGTTGATGGCTAGCCGATTGCTGTGACGAGATAGTTTTTCATAGAACCTTCTGCTTAATTCGTTGCATGCTTCCTCTACCGTTTGAACCTGCAGGTTTGCAATTATATCTTTGTTTCGTGTATAACGTGGGGCATTAATTATTCCTCTCAGCACCGTGTTTTGAACAACTTGCAGTCTGTTCAATTGTATTTCGGATGTGAGTGGACCCCAGACTGGCATAGCATATTGCCATATGGGTTCGACCATTTGCTTGTAGAGCAGCATCTTGATTCGAATGGGAAGCTTGCTGTTTCTACCAATTAACCAGTCAAGTTTCCGGATCCGGTTTTTGGCTTTTCCAACTGTGGCTGCGATATGGCTTACAAAGTTTAGTTTCCTGTCTAGTTTAACCCCAAGGTATTGATAAGACGACTGGTCTTCAATCGGCCTACCTGCTAGTTTTGGTGTTGAGTCTGCAGTCATCTGCTGCGGTGGTGAAAAAGTGAAGAGGACATGCTTCGTTTTTTGCTGGTTTACGGTGATTCCCCATTTCTTCGTCCATTCTAAGAAACTTGCGAGGAGCCTTTCCATTGATCGTTTAGCCTCAATAGGCTGCCGTGTAGACACCAGGTATACAGTGTCATCTGCATAAGTGGCCAGCATTTGCGTTTTGTTGGCTGCAGCCATTGCAGAGGGTTGCGGCATGTCTGCAGTATATAGGCTGTAGAGGAAAGGGCCAAGGACGCTGCCTTGCGGAACTCCGGCTGCTATGGTTCTTCTTCTTGATGATGTGTTGCTACAGACGACTTTGAAGTTCCTGTTCTCAAGGTAGCTGGTTAATAGAGTGAATAGCGAAGCAGGTAGCAACTGTTTGGCCTTGTAAAGGAGCCCTCGATGCCACACTCTGTCGAAGGCCTCCTGGATATCCATGAACACTGCTGATACTTGTTTTTGATTTTCATGACCCTCCAAGATGAATTGAGTTACTCGTCCTATTTGTTGGTCCGCAGAGTGCTCAGTCCTGAAGCCGAACTGATGGTCTGGTATAGCTCTTTCTACCGCTTGTACTTCGTAAAGCCTATTTAGGATGAGTCGCTCCAAAATTTTTGAAAATCCAGCCAGAAGGCTGATTGGTCTGTAAGACTCCAGCTTCTCCGAGGCTTTTCCTGGCTTCAAAATCATTGACACTTTAGCACATTTCCACGCAGTGGGAAAATGCCCATGCTCCAGAGACGCGTTGAAGATTAACATTAGGTATGCAATGGCGGATTTTGGTAGAGCCTTTATCATTTTATTAGAGATGGAGTCAAATCCGGGAGCCTTTTTGTTCTTCAATTGTTTAATTTCGGATATTATTTCGTCACTGATAAAGGGCCTGACTTGAGCTTGGTCAATGCCTCTATGCAGCAGCAACTCACCTTCTATTTCTTGTAAGTCTTCTGGGCTTGCTGTGATCCTGGGGGTGAATCTATGCTCTAGATGCTCAGCAAAAGCCTCAGCTTTCTCCTCTAATGATCTACACCATGGGTCATCTGACGGAAAGTCTCCTGGGTTGATGTATTTTTTGACTGGTAGATTTGCCATGGGTTGCCTTTTTATCGTACTTGTTAATCTCCATAGTTTAGTCATACAATACCGGTCAGCTGGGTCGACGCTTTGTAGAAAGGATTCCATCTGCTTTGTTTTTTTTTTTTTTTTTTTTTATTAGATCACGTAGCCCAAAATTATTGGGATATTATATTTTTGTACGAATACTATAGAAACAGCATCTTAAATACAAATTATTGGGGCTGTTTTGGAATACAGCAAGGAAGAATCAACAATCTGACAACATCATGGTTGTGTGTAGTCAGAGTAGTCACAATTCCAGGTGGTGGGGGGGGGGATCACTCAACTATGGGAGCAATCACCATCTATGTTAGTTTGTGTACATTTTTCTCCTCTGCCCACTGGTCCGGGGCAGCCAGAGTGGTCGTAAACCAGTCGGTTAAAGCTTATGACAGCGTAGTCACAATTCCAGTTGGGCGGGGGGGGGATCACGCATCTATAGCAGTAATCCCTATCCTTGTTAGATTGTCTCCGGGGCATCCAGAGCAGTCATAACTTATCAGTTAATATGAAGTCACAAATCCAGTGGGGTGGGGGGGGGGATCACGCATCTATAGCAGTAATCCCTATCCTTGTTAGTTTGTGTACATTTTTCTCCTCTGCCCACTGGTCCGGGGCAGCCAGAGTGGTCGTAAACCAGTCGGTTAATGCATAGTCACAATTCCAGGGGGGGGATTATTCATCAGCCGGTTAATGCGTAGTCACAATTCCAGGGGGGATCACGCATCTATAGTAGTAATCCCTATCCTTGTTGGTATGTGTATTTTTCTCCTCTGCCCACTGGTCCGGGGCAGCCAGAGTGGTCGTAAACCAGTCGGTTAATGCATAGTCACAATTCCAGGGGGGGATCATTCATCAGCCGGTTAATGCGTAGTCACAATTCCAGGGGGTGGGGGGGGGGATCACGCATCTATAGTAGTAATCCCTATCCTTGTTAGTCTGTGTATTTTTCTCCTCTGCCCACTGGTCCGGGGCAGCCAGAGTAGTCGTTGAAGCAGGCTTCTCAGGGAGATTACTGGTCGGTGGTGGTAGATTTTAAACAACATTTGAGCTTGTGTTTAAGTCACTTAAAGCGTCGCCAACGGCTAAGCTTAATCTCTCTAATCCTTGTCTTCTACGGCTAACCGTCAAATCAATGGGAGCAGGCTCCAGTAGCCTCCTTCTTGGGAGTATAACCTCTGTATAGTAGTTAAATTCTGTTGGCGGCGATACTGGGCGGTTCATCCTGATCAGCATCTTCCGCGTTTGATCAATGTTCCGATCGTGACTTATTTGTTCATTTTTTTTTATTAGATCACGTAGCCCAAAATTATTGGGATATTATATTTTTGTACGAATACTATAGAAACAGCATCTTAAATACAAATTATTGGGGCTGTTTTGGAATACAGCAAGGAAGAATCAACAATCTGACAACATCATGGTTGTGTGTAGTCAGAGTAGTCACAATTCCAGGTGGTGGGGGGGGGGGATCACTCAACTATGGGAGCAATCACCATCTATGTTAGTTTGTGTACATTTTTCTCCTCTGCCCACTGGTCCGGGGCAGCCAGAGTGGTCGTAAACCAGTCGGTTAATGCATAGTCACAATTCCAGGGGGGGATCATTCATCAGCCGGTTAATGCGTAGTCACAATTCCAGGGGGTGGGGGGGGGGATCACGCATCTATAGTAGTAATCCCTATCCTTGTTAGTCTGTGTATTTTTCTCCTCTGCCCACTGGTCCGGGGCAGCCAGAGTAGTCGTTGAAGCAGGCTTCTCAGGGAGATTACTGGTCGGTGGTGGTAGATTTTAAACAACATTTGAGCTTGTGTTTAAGTCACTTAAAGCG
>VMQQ01000083.1:0-25100 GCA_008121215.1 Drosophila athabasca | reverse complement strand
AGAGACGGATTCAAAGGATTTGAATACTTTTATAAAGTGATAGTTAAACCCAAAAGATCGACGATTAGGAGACGAGAATTCTGGAAAATGGTGCGATCTGTCCGAAAACGTTTGGTCTCCGCAGTCATTCTGAGTTCAGATAATCGATTATATACAGACATATGCAATCGAAGGTCAGAAATATAAAGCCTTGTTAGACTCAGGGGCAACTATTAGTTGTTTGGGTGGTAAAGCAGCAACCTCTTTATCAAATCACCCAAAATCTCAGAAGTGCTTGGGAACCATACGCACGGCCAGTAATGAAGCCTGTTCGGTGGTGTCCAAGCTAGTGGTTCCAATTGAGTTTCACGGAACAGTTAAGGAAGTAGAATTCTTTATCATTCCCAATTTAAAGCAAGATGTTTATCTGGGAGTCGACTTTTGGAAAGAATTTGGTCTCTTATCCCAATTATTAACTGGAGAAGGAACAGTCAGCTGTTTGGAGGCCGTAGATGATACGGGAACTAAAGAAACTCCCAAAATGCATTCACTGACAGTTGACCAAAGTAAAAGGTTAGATGCGGTAATACATACCTTTCCGTCATTCGAAAGTGAGGGACTAGGTCGAACACATCTTATAAAACATTCGATGGTGATCAATGCCGAAGTACCCGTCAAAACAACGACATTGGCCCATCTCACCAGCTAAAGAGAAAGTGATGTTTGAAGAGGTAGAGAAGATGATTAATCTGGGAGTGATAGAACCTTCGAATAGTCCATGGAGCAGCAATTGCGTCCTCGTAAAGAAAGGGAATAAGAATAGACTATGCCTTGATTCTCGGGAGATCAACAAATATACCCGAAAGGACGCCTATCCTCTTCCCCATATAGATGGCATACTCAGTCGATTGCCACCTGCCAAATACATAACGGGACTCGATATGAAGCACGCGTATTGGCAAATCCCTCTAGAGGAATCGTCACGGCAGTATACAGCGTTTACCATACCCAATCGGCCGCTTTATCAATATAAGGTTATGCCGTTTGGTCTTACCAATGCATCACAAACCCTCTGTCGCTTAATGGACATTGTAATACCTGCCAGTTTGCGTACGAGAGTGTTTGTTTACCTCGATGACCTACTTATACTATCCGAGGATTTCGATTCACACCTAATATTACTCCGAGAAGTAGCAGTGCATTTAAGAAAGGCTAATCTTACGATAAATATCGCCAAGTCGCACTTCTGCATGCGTGAGATCAAATACTTAGGGTTCATTATAGGATATGGTCAGGTTAAGACGGATCCAAGTAAGATTGAAGCCATTCAACAATTCCCGGTCCCCAAGACAGTGAAGCAATTGAGACGATTCCTTGGTCTCGCTGGCTGGTACCGTCGTTTTGTAGACAATTATGCCACTGTTAGTGGTGCCCTCACAGATTTATTAAAGAAACCAAGAGCGTATGCATGGAATTCTTTGGCTGACAAGGCATTTGAAGAACTTAAGCAGTGCTTGACGTCAGCGCCTATTTTGTCAACTCCGGATTTCTCAAACCCTTTTTGCTTTTATGTGATGCCAGTACAGTAGGAATTGGCTGTGTGTTAGCTCAAAAGAACGAGGAAGGAGAAGAGCTACCCATTGCATTCATGTCAGAGAAGTTATCCAAAGCCCAAACAAACTACTCAGTGACTGAGCTAGAATGTTTAGCGGTGATAAAAGGAATAAAGAAGTTTCGCGCATATGTAGAAGGGCAAGAATTTGAGGTTGTTACCGACCATGCCTCGTTACAATGGCTTATGCGTCAGAAAGAGTTGTCAGGTAGGTTAGCTCGATGGGCCATAAAGCTACAGGGATTCTCTTTTGAAATAACGCATCGGAAAGGTACTCTTAACGTGGTAGCGGATGCTCTATCGCGTAGAGATGATGTTTCCGTGTCCGAGGTGGAAGAACAGGGTCCGATAATTGATCTTTCCGCCGCAGAGTTTAAATCAGCAGAATACCAAAGTCTAATAGACCATATTCGCGCTAATCAAGCTAAATTACCGGATTTGAAAATTCTCAATGATATGATCTATAAGAGAACTGAACCTGATCAAGGGAATAAGGTCGTAGATAAATTATCTTGGAAATTGTGGATACCTAGGAGCTTACCCGAGAGGTAATCATTCGCGCCCATGATCCTCCAATGCTGCTCATAGCGGAGTGGGGAAAACGATAGAAAAGATTAAAAGATATTTATTCTGGCCGAAAATGAACAAACAAATACGAGAATATGTAACGCATTGTGAAGTGTGTCGTCACACCAAACATCCGAGCATTGTTTTGAAACCGCCGATGGGAAAACCAATGGTGTCTGATCGTCCGTTCCAAAAACTTTATATGGATCTTCTTGGTCCCTACCCCCGGTCCAAGAAAGGGAATATTGGTCTTCTCATTATCGTAGATCATTTCACAAAATTCCATTTCCTGTGCCCCCTAAAGAGGTTTACTTCAAATCGGGTGTGTGAATACCTGGAAAGTATTCGAAGTATATTCGAACCGCGATATACTCACCACAGGCTAATGCCAGTGAGAGGCTCAATAGATCTGTGCTAGCAGCTATTAGAGCTTACATAAGTCAAGATCATTCCACTTGGGACGCAAAATTACCAGAAATCAGTGCTGCTCTCAGGTCCAGCGTGCACCAAAGTACGGGGTACTCACCGTATTTCCTAACATTTGGACAGAATATGATTCTAAATGGTAAGGACTATGAGCTGCTTCGGCGCCTACAACTCTTATCAGATGATTGTCGAATTACTTATCCGGAAAACTTACAAATTATACGAGAGTCGGCAAAGGAAAAGGTGAAAGAGTCTCATGATCAAAACGCTAGGAGATATAATCTGCGTAGTCGGAAAGTAGAATTTAAGGTTGGAGAGCCAGTACTTGCGCGCAATTTTTGTCAAAGCAATGCCATCAAAAAGTTCAGTGCAAAGTTGGCCCCTGTTTTTATATCAGCCGTGGTGTCTCAGAGAATAGGTTCCTCCTATTATCAGTTAAAGGATGAGCAGGGGAAAATCCTAGGAATATACCATCTCAAGGATATGCAAGTCAAGCCATAAACAACTGCCTTTCTTCTGTTTAGGCCTCGCCAGTGAAAACTGCCGTTTCCTCAACTGTGGTGTAGTGGGCAGTAGTGGCTCTAAAACCTACAACGAACTTTCCAAGAGTTATTGTCTGCTCTCTTCTGATTAGAAGCCCTAGGAAAGAGTAATTTTTAAGCTCCGATCAAAGAGTATAAGTTTAAAGAGAGTTCGCGCAAAGCTATTAATATCAAGCATGTAAAAGCTTTACTCAGTGGCATACTATTCTGTTAGATGTGGAACCTGAGCGTAAGCTTTCCCATTATCATACGATAATGCAGTTGGTAATAGAACTTATGCTTAAGCTTTGACTAGAGTCACGCGATTATCCCGTTGCTTGTGGAAGTTAAAGTTCCGACCGCCCAAGCAAGAGTCTATGCTAGGCGCCAAGAAAATTTCTGGTGGATCAAAGCCAAAAAGAAGCTGCAAACAGACAGAAGTGTTCCTCCTCAAATTAAAAAGTGCATAGAGTGAAAAAAAAAAGAATCTGACACGTGCTGAAAAGAGGTTAAACTTCTGGTGGTCGAAGCTAAGCCGCATTAAACAATAAAGGAAAAGACAGCAAGGTACATAGATAACTCTCTTGGAAGTTAACTTAATAGTTAACAATTTGATATCTTAGGATTGGGAAGCTAGCCACGTTTCATTCGGTGGATCAGGCTATACCCCGAAGACGGGAGCAACCAAGTCCATCGATCTCTGGGCCGCGCTGGGAGAGACCTCGGATCTCCCCAGAAGCCGCAATAGCATATTCCCAGCATCATTTAAAGCTGTAAAAAGTGACAACCAAACCGACACACGAACCGTTAATGAAGTGCTAAGTCCAGCCCACGGAATACGCAAAAACCCATATGCCGCACTCGTCACCCTTATCGAGTTCGAGCTAAGCATGCAGCGAAAGCTCTCGACTATATATGTATGAGTTCATACATATGACGTCTTCTTCGACATAGCCCCAGCGCTTCTCAAACTATGAGGCATACGAACGTTCCCGTGCAGGCCCGAATTGTAGTTTGAGAACCATCGGACATAGTAAACTGTATTTGTTTTCTCTATTCTGAGCAGACATATTTCTTCGATTTCGCCTTTATGATTATATTAGTTCTTTATTATCTAGATCCACGATGAAACCATGTACACGTATATATAATTATAAACAATTAGACGTTAGACCCACTGAAGAGTATCTATTTGTAAGTTACAAATCGTCGTCGAACTGGTATGAAAAGAAGGAAAACTGATTTTAATTCGATGTAGAAGAACGACCTGTATATTCATATTTCTTTTCCCTTCCTCAGAACATACCACCACGACGCCCTTGAGCTCAACGGATGTACTGGATAATTTATATGAGTATGAGTGAGTAGCGATCTTCCTTAAATGAAGTCGTCAATTGTGTTCTTCGAATATACACGTCTAAAAGGTTTTCGAATATTATGAAGTTTTACATACAGCGAGTCGATTTGTAATTCTTTCTTTTATATAGTATATCATAAGCTTATTTCTCTTCTTAATATTCTTTTTATAATGCATTTTCTGCGACCTTATACATATTAATACCATACCTATATATATATATATGTACATATAACTAGATTTAATTATTTTCTTATCAATCATTCTTATATTTTTCTTTTAAACAACAAGAACATAAATATGTCAGATGGAGTCATGAAGTTAAACTCCCTTAATTTTGATGTATTAAATAGTCATTAATTGTTACAAATGAAATACTAAATCAGTCTTGTTTGTCCTGAGTAGAGCATGCTGAGGTCCGAATCGTCGTGAAGCGACGCACTTGATAAGGGTTATGCCGTCCATAATATGGCATACTAAAGGTAGGGAGGGTAGAGAAGGGGTCAAGGTCATCTGATTTCCCCGATAACTACGGAATATAACCAGACTATTTGTCGGTAGTCGAGTATGCCTTCATTAAATAACCGTACCATTATTCCATTATTTCCGTTTGAGTGTTCCTTTTGAACGTTAAATCCCGTGTACCTAAAACATCTTTGCGAATGTGTCCGTATGGCATATAGGAGAGTAGGAAAGATCCCACGACATTCCGGCGAGCTAGTTAGAGCATAGCTAGAGGTACACAGTCCAAAATCCGGCCATACCTTTGGTGTATAAGCCTCCACCAATGTACGTACAAACCACATCCGTACGTACGATTTTAAACACCACTGTATTTCTGCACATTACAATTGGAGTGTACGTTGGCTGCGAAGTGATTATGCACTGCAAATTAGGCCAAGGGAGATGAGAATGGGCTCCGGCCTCTGTCCACGAAGTGCTCAAAATTAAGAGATGAAAAACACTTCCGGCCGCCATTTGCAAAGTGCACCAAGGCAATATATAAGCGAATTGGAGTGTACGTCGGCTGCGAAGTGATTATGCACTGCAAATTAGGCCAAGGGAGATGAGAATGGGCTCCGGCCACTGTCCACGAAGTGCTCAAAATTAAGAGATGAAAAACACTTCCGGCCGCCATTTGCAAAGTGCGCCAAGGCAATATATAAGCGAATTGGAGTGTACGTCGGCTGCGAAGTGATTATGCACTGCAAATTAGGCCGAGGGAGATGAGAATGGGCTCCGGCCACTGTCCACGAAGTTCTCAAAATTAAGAGATGAAAAACACTTCCGGCCGCCATTTGCAAAGTTCGCCAAGGCAATATATAAGCGAATTGGAGTGTACGTTGGCTGCGAAGTGATTATGCACTGCAAATTAGGCCAAGGGAGATGAGAATGGGCTCCGGCCACTGTCCACGAAGTGCTCAAAATTAAGAGATGAAAAACACTTCCGGCCACTGCAATATATAAGCGAATTGGAGTGTACGTCGGCTGCGAAGTGACTATGCACTGCAAATTAGGCCAAGGGAGATGAGAATAGGCTCCGGCCACTGTCCACTAAGTGCTCAAAATTAAGAGTTGAGAAACACTTCCGGCCGCCATTTGCAAAGTGCACCAAGGCAATATATAAGCGATATGGAGTGTACGTCGGCTGCGAAGTGATTATGCACTGCAAATTAGGCCGAGGGAGATGAGAATGGGCTCCGGCCACTGTCCACGAAGTGCTCAAAATTAAGAGATGAAAAACACTTCCGGCCGCCATTTGCAAAGTTCGCCAAGGCAATATATAAGCGAATTGGAGTGTACGTCGGCTGCGAAGTGACTATGCACTGCAAATTAGGCCAAGGGAGATGAGAATGGGCTCCGGCCACTGTCCACGAAGTGCTCAAAATTAAGAGATGAAAAACACTTCCGGCCGCCATTTGCAAAGTTTGCCAAGGCAATATATAAGCGAATTGGAGTGTACGTAAGCTGCGAAGTGATTATGCACTGCAAATTAGGCCGAGGGAGATGAGAATGGGCTCCGGCCTCTGTCCACGAAGTGCTCAAAATTAAGAGATGAAAAACACTTCCGGCCGCCATTTGCAAAGTTCGCCAAGGCAATATATAAGCGAATTGGAGTGTACGTTGGCTGCGAAGTGATTATGCACTGCAAATTAGGCCAAGGGAGATGAGAATGGGCTCCGGCCACTGTCCACGAAGTGCTCAAAATTAAGAGATGAAAAACACTTCCGGCCGCCATTTGCAAAGTTCGCCAAGGCAATATATAAGCGAATTGGAGTGTACGTAGCTGCGAAGTGATTATGCACTGCAAATTAGGCCGAGGGAGATGAGAATGGGCTCCGGCCTCTGTCCACGAAGTGCTCAAAATTAAGAGATGAAAAACACTTCCGGCCGCCATTTGCAAAGTGCACCAAGGCAATATATAAGCGAATTGGAGTGTACGTTGGCTGCGAAGTGATTATGCACTGCAAATTAGGCCGAGGGAGATGAGAATGGGCTCCGGCCTCTGTCCACGAAGTGCTCAAAATTAAGAGATGAAAAACACTTCCGGCCGCCATTTGCAAAGTGCACCAAGGCAATATATAAGCGAATTGGAGTGTACGTTGGCTGCGAAGTGATTATGCACTGCAAATTAGGCCAAGGGAGATGAGAATGGGCTCCGGCCACTGTCCACGAAGTGCTCAAAATTAAGAGATGAAAAACACTTCCGGCCGCCATTTGCAAAGTGCACCAAGGCAATATATAAGCGAATTGGAGTGTACGTCGGCTGCGAAGTGATTATGCACTGCAAATTAGGCCGAGGGAGATGAGAATGGGCTCCGGCCACTGTCCACGAAGTGCTCAAAATTAAGAGATGAAAAACACTTCCGGCCGCCATTTGCAAAGTTCGCCAAGGCAATATATAAGCGAATTGGAGTGTACGTTGGCTGCGAAGTGATTATGCACTGCAAATTAGGCCAAGGGAGATGAGAATGGGCTCCGGCCACTGTCCACGAAGTGCTCAAAATTAAGAGATGAAAAACACTTCCGGCCGCCATTTGCAAAGTCGCCAAGGCAATATATAAGCGAATTGGAGTGTACGTCGGCTGCGAAGTGATTATGCACTGCAAATTAGGCCAAGGGAGATGAGAATGGGCTCCGGCCACTGTCCACGAAGTGCTCAAAATTAAGAGATGAAAAACACTTCCGGCCGCCATTTGCAAAGTTCGCCAAGGCAATATATAAGCGAATTGGAGTGTACGTTGGCTGCGAAGTGACTATGCACTGCAAATTAGGCCGAGGGAGATGAGAATGGGCTCCGGCCACTGTCCACGAAGTGCTCAAAATTAAGAGATGAAAAACACTTCCGGCCGCCATTTGCAAAGTGCACCAAGGCAATATATAAGCGAATTGGAGTGTACGTCGGCTGCGAAGTGATTATGCACTGCAAATTAGGCCGAGGGAGATGAGAATGGGCTCCGGCCACTGTCCACGAAGTGCTCAAAATTAAGAGATGAAAAACACTTCCGGCCGCCATTTGCAAAGTTCGCCAAGGCAATATATAAGCGAATTGGAGTGTACGTTGGCTGCGAAGTGATTATGCACTGCAAATTAGGCCAAGGGAGATGAGAATGGGCTCCGGCCACTGTCCACGAAGTGCTCAAAATTAAGAGATGAAAAACACTTCCGGCCGCCATTTGCAAAGTCGCCAAGGCAATATATAAGCGAATTGGAGTGTACGTCGGCTGCGAAGTGATTATGCACTGCAAATTAGGCCAAGGGAGATGAGAATGGGCTCCGGCCACTGTCCACGAAGTGCTCAAAATTAAGAGATGAAAAACACTTCCGGCCGCCATTTGCAAAGTTCGCCAAGGCAATATATAAGCGAATTGGAGTGTACGTTGGCTGCGAAGTGATTATGCACTGCAAATTAGGCCGAGGGAGATGAGAATGGGCTCCGGCCACTGTCCACGAAGTGCTCAAAATTAAGAGATGAAAAACACTTCCGGCCGCCATTTGCAAAGTGCCAAGGCAATATATAAGCGAATTGGAGTGTACGTAGCTGCGAAGTGATTATGCACTGCAAATTAGGCCGAGGGAGATGAGAATGGGCTCCGGCCTCTGTCCACGAAGTGCTCAAAATTAAGAGATGAAAAACACTTCCGGCCGCCATTTGCAAAGTTCGCCAAGGCAATATATAAGCGAATTGGAGTGTACGTTGGCTGCGAAGTGATTATGCACTGCAAATTAGGCCAAGGGAGATGAGAATGGGCTCCGGCCACTGTCCACGAAGTGCTCAAAATTAAGAGATGAAAAACACTTCCGGCCGCCATTTGCAAAGTTCGCCAAGGCAATATATAAGCGAATTGGAGTGTACGTAGGCTGCGAAGTGATTATGCACTGCAAATTAGGCCGAGGGAGATGAGAATGGGCTCCGGCCTCTGTCCACGAAGTGCTCAAAATTAAGAGATGAAAAACACTTCCGGCCGCCATTTGCAAAGTTCGCCAAGGCAATATATAAGCGAATTGGAGTGTACGTAGCTGCGAAGTGATTATGCACTGCAAATTAGGCCGAGGGAGATGAGAATGGGCTCCGGCCACTGTCCACGAAGTGCTCAAAATTAAGAGATGAAAAACACTTCCGGCCGCCATTTGCAAAGTGCACCAAGGCAATATATAAGCGAATTGGAGTGTACGTTGGCTGCGAAGTGATTATGCACTGCAAATTAGGCCGAGGGAGATGAGAATGGGCTCCGGCCTCTGTCCACGAAGTGCTCAAAATTAAGAGATGAAAAACACTTCCGGCCGCCATTTGCAAAGTGCACCAAGGCAATATATAAGCGAATTGGAGTGTACGTGGCTGCGAAGTGATTATGCACTGCAAATTAGGCCAAGGGAGATGAGAATGGGCTCCGGCCACTGTCCACGAAGTGCTCAAAATTAAGAGATGAAAAACACTTCCGGCCGCCATTTGCAAAGTTCGCCAAGGCAATATATAAGCGAATTGGAGTGTACGTAGGCTGCGAAGTGATTATGCACTGCAAATTAGGCCGAGGGAGATGAGAATGGGCTCCGGCCTCTGTCCACGAAGTGCTCAAAATTAAGAGATGAAAAACACTTCCGGCCGCCATTTGCAAAGTTCGCCAAGGCAATATATAAGCGAATTGGAGTGTACGTGGCTGCGAAGTGATTATGCACTGCAAATTAGGCCAAGGGAGATGAGAATGGGCTCCGGCCACTGTCCACGAAGTGCTCAAAATTAAGAGATGAAAAACACTTCCGGCCGCCATTTGCAAAGTTCGCCAAGGCAATATATAAGCGAATTGGAGTGTACGTTGGCTGCGAAGTGATTATGCACTGCAAATTAGGCCAAGGGAGATGAGAATGGGCTCCGGCCACTGTCCACGAAGTGCTCAAAATTAAGAGATGAAAAACACTTCCGGCCGCCATTTGCAAAGTGCCAAGGCAATATATAAGCGAATTGGAGTGTACGTCGGCTGCGAAGTGATTATGCACTGCAAATTAGGCCAAGGGAGATGAGAATGGGCTCCGGCCACTGTCCACGAAGTGCTCAAAATTAAGAGATGAAAAACACTTCCGGCCGCCATTTGCAAAGTTCGCCAAGGCAATATATAAGCGAATTGGAGTGTACGTGGCTGCGAAGTGATTATGCACTGCAAATTAGGCCGAGGGAGATGAGAATGGGCTCCGGCCACTGTCCACGAAGTGCTCAAAATTAAGAGATGAAAAACACTTCCGGCCGCCATTTGCAAAGTTCGCCAAGGCAATATATAAGCGAATTGGAGTGTACGTGGCTGCGAAGTGATTATGCACTGCAAATTAGGCCGAGGGAGATGAGAATGGGCTCCGGCCTCTGTCCACGAAGTGCTCAAAATTAAGAGATGAAAAACACTTCCGGCCGCCATTTGCAAAGTGCGCCAAGGCAATATATAAGCGAATTGGAGTGTACGTTGGCTGCGAAGTGATTATGCACTGCAAATTAGGCCGAGGGAGATGAGAATGGGCTCCGGCCACTGTCCACGAAGTGCTCAAAATTAAGAGATGAAAAACACTTCCGGCCGCCATTTGCAAAGTGCGCCAAGGCAATATATAAGCGAATTGGAGTGTACGTTGGCTGCGAAGTGATTATGCACTGCAAATTAGGCCAAGGGAGATGAGAATGGGCTCCGGCCACTGTCCACGAAGTGCTCAAAATTAAGAGATGAAAAACACTTCCGGCCGCCATTTGCAAAGTGCGCCAAGGCAATATATAAGCGAATTGGAGTGTACGTCGGCTGCGAAGTGATTATGCACTGCAAATTAGGCCGAGGGAGATGAGAATGGGCTCCGGCCACTGTCCACGAAGTGCTCAAAATTAAGAGATGAAAAACACTTCCGGCCGCCATTTGCAAAGTTCGCCAAGGCAATATATAAGCGAATTGGAGTGTACGTTGGCTGCGAAGTGATTATGCACTGCAAATTAGGCCGAGGGAGATGAGAATGGGCTCCGGCCACTGTCCACGAAGTGCTCAAAATTAAGAGATGAAAAACACTTCCGGCCGCCATTTGCAAAGTCGCCAAGGCAATATATAAGCGAATTGGAGTGTACGTCGGCTGCGAAGTGACTATGCACTGCAAATTAGGCCGAGGGAGATGAGAATGGGCTCCGGCCACTGTCCACGAAGTGCTCAAAATTAAGAGATGAAAAACACTTCCGGCCGCCATTTGCAAAGTTCGCCAAGGCAATATATAAGCGAATTGGAGTGTACGTGGCTGCGAAGTGATTATGCACTGCAAATTAGGCCGAGGGAGATGAGAATGGGCTCCGGCCACTGTCCACGAAGTGCTCAAAATTAAGAGATGAAAAACACTTCCGGCCGCCATTTGCAAAGTGCGCCAAGGCAATATATAAGCGAATTGGAGTGTACGTCGGCTGCGAAGTGATTATGCACTGCAAATTAGGCCGAGGGAGATGAGAATGGGCTCCGGCCACTGTCCACGAAGTGCTCAAAATTAAGAGATGAAAAACACTTCCGGCCGCCATTTGCAAAGTTCGCCAAGGCAATATATAAGCGAATTGGAGTGTACGTTGGCTGCGAAGTGATTATGCACTGCAAATTAGGCCAAGGGAGATGAGAATGGGCTCCGGCCACTGTCCACGAAGTGCTCAAAATTAAGAGATGAAAAACACTTCCGGCCGCCATTTGCAAAGTGCCAAGGCAATATATAAGCGAATTGGAGTGTACGTCGGCTGCGAAGTGATTATGCACTGCAAATTAGGCCAAGGGAGATGAGAATGGGCTCCGGCCACTGTCCACGAAGTGCTCAAAATTAAGAGATGAAAAACACTTCCGGCCGCCATTTGCAAAGTTCGCCAAGGCAATATATAAGCGAATTGGAGTGTACGTAGCTGCGAAGTGATTATGCACTGCAAATTAGGCCGAGGGAGATGAGAATGGGCTCCGGCCTCTGTCCACGAAGTGCTCAAAATTAAGAGATGAAAAACACTTCCGGCCGCCATTTGCAAAGTTCGCCAAGGCAATATATAAGCGAATTGGAGTGTACGTTGGCTGCGAAGTGATTATGCACTGCAAATTAGGCCAAGGGAGATGAGAATGGGCTCCGGCCACTGTCCACGAAGTGCTCAAAATTAAGAGATGAAAAACACTTCCGGCCGCCATTTGCAAAGTTCGCCAAGGCAATATATAAGCGAATTGGAGTGTACGTGGCTGCGAAGTGATTATGCACTGCAAATTAGGCCGAGGGAGATGAGAATGGGCTCCGGCCACTGTCCACGAAGTGCTCAAAATTAAGAGATGAAAAACACTTCCGGCCGCCATTTGCAAAGTTCGCCAAGGCAATATATAAGCGAATTGGAGTGTACGTTGGCTGCGAAGTGATTATGCACTGCAAATTAGGCCAAGGGAGATGAGAATGGGCTCCGGCCACTGTCCACGAAGTGCTCAAAATTAAGAGATGAAAAACACTTCCGGCCGCCATTTGCAAAGTGCACCAAGGCAATATATAAGCGAATTGGAGTGTACGTTGGCTGCGAAGTGATTATGCACTGCAAATTAGGCCGAGGGAGATGAGAATGGGCTCCGGCCACTGTCCACGAAGTGCTCAAAATTAAGAGATGAAAAACACTTCCGGCCGCCATTTGCAAAGTCGCCAAGGCAATATATAAGCGAATTGGAGTGTACGTCGGCTGCGAAGTGATTATGCACTGCAAATTAGGCCGAGGGAGATGAGAATGGGCTCCGGCCACTGTCCACGAAGTGCTCAAAATTAAGAGATGAAAAACACTTCCGGCCGCCATTTGCAAAGTTCGCCAAGGCAATATATAAGCGAATTGGAGTGTACGTTGGCTGCGAAGTGATTATGCACTGCAAATTAGGCCGAGGGAGATGAGAATGGGCTCCGGCCACTGTCCACGAAGTGCTCAAAATTAAGAGATGAAAAACACTTCCGGCCGCCATTTGCAAAGTTCGCCAAGGCAATATATAAGCGAATTGGAGTGTACGTGGCTGCGAAGTGATTATGCACTGCAAATTAGGCCGAGGGAGATGAGAATGGGCTCCGGCCACTGTCCACGAAGTGCTCAAAATTAAGAGATGAAAAACACTTCCGGCCGCCATTTGCAAAGTTCGCCAAGGCAATATATAAGCGAATTGGAGTGTACGTTGGCTGCGAAGTGATTATGCACTGCAAATTAGGCCAAGGGAGATGAGAATGGGCTCCGGCCACTGTCCACGAAGTGCTCAAAATTAAGAGATGAAAAACACTTCCGGCCGCCATTTGCAAAGTTCGCCAAGGCAATATATAAGCGAATTGGAGTGTACGTAGGCTGCGAAGTGATTATGCACTGCAAATTAGGCCGAGGGAGATGAGAATGGGCTCCGGCCTCTGTCCACGAAGTGCTCAAAATTAAGAGATGAAAAACACTTCCGGCCGCCATTTGCAAAGTTCGCCAAGGCAATATATAAGCGAATTGGAGTGTACGTTGGCTGCGAAGTGATTATGCACTGCAAATTAGGCCAAGGGAGATGAGAATGGGCTCCGGCCACTGTCCACGAAGTGCTCAAAATTAAGAGATGAAAAACACTTCCGGCCGCCATTTGCAAAGTGCGCCAAGGCAATATATAAGCGAATTGGAGTGTACGTCGGCTGCGAAGTGATTATGCACTGCAAATTAGGCCGAGGGAGATGAGAATGGGCTCCGGCCACTGTCCACGAAGTGCTCAAAATTAAGAGATGAAAAACACTTCCGGCCGCCATTTGCAAAGTTCGCCAAGGCAATATATAAGCGAATTGGAGTGTACGTTGGCTGCGAAGTGATTATGCACTGCAAATTAGGCCAAGGGAGATGAGAATGGGCTCCGGCCACTGTCCACGAAGTGCTCAAAATTAAGAGATGAAAAACACTTCCGGCCGCCATTTGCAAAGTGCGCCAAGGCAATATATAAGCGAATTGGAGTGTACGTCGGCTGCGAAGTGATTATGCACTGCAAATTAGGCCGAGGGAGATGAGAATGGGCTCCGGCCACTGTCCACGAAGTGCTCAAAATTAAGAGATGAAAAACACTTCCGGCCGCCATTTGCAAAGTTCGCCAAGGCAATATATAAGCGAATTGGAGTGTACGTGGCTGCGAAGTGATTATGCACTGCAAATTAGGCCGAGGGAGATGAGAATGGGCTCCGGCCACTGTCCACGAAGTGCTCAAAATTAAGAGATGAAAAACACTTCCGGCCGCCATTTGCAAAGTTCGCCAAGGCAATAAACTATAAGCGAATTGGAGTGTACGTCGGCTGCGAAGTGATTATGCACTGCAAATTAGGCCGAGGGAGATGAGAATGGGCTCCGGCCACTGTCCACGAAGTGCTCAAAATTAAGAGATGAAAAACACTTCCGGCCGCCATTTGCAAAGTTCGCCAAGGCAATATATAAGCGAATTGGAGTGTACGTCAGCTGCGAAGTGATTATGCACTGCAAATTAGGCCGAGGGAGATGAGAATGGGCTCCGGCCTCTGTCCACGAAGTGCTCAAAATTAAGAGATGAAAAACACTTCCGGCCGCCATTTGCAAAGTTCGCCAAGGCAATATATAAGCGAATTGGAGTGTACGTTGGCTGCGAAGTGATTATGCACTGCAAATTAGGCCAAGGGAGATGAGAATGGGCTCCGGCCACTGTCCACGAAGTGCTCAAAATTAAGAGATGAAAAACACTTCCGGCCGCATTGCAAAGTGCCAACAATATATAAGCGAATTGGAGTGTACGTCGGCTGCGAAGTGACTATGCACTGCAAATTAGGCCAAGGGAGATGAGAATAGGCTCCGGCCACTGTCCACGAAGTGCTCAAAATTAAGAGATGAAAAACACTTCCGGCCGCCATTTGCAAAGTTCGCCAAGGCAATATATAAGCGAATTGGAGTGTACGTGGCTGCGAAGTGATTATGCACTGCAAATTAGGCCAAGGGAGATGAGAATGGGCTCCGGCCACTGTCCACGAAGTGCTCAAAATTAAGAGATGAAAAACACTTCCGGCCGCCATTTGCAAAGTGCACCAAGGCAATATATAAGCGAATTGGAGTGTACGTCGGCTGCGAAGTGATTATGCACTGCAAATTAGGCCGAGGGAGATGAGAATGGGCTCCGGCCACTGTCCACGAAGTGCTCAAAATTAAGAGATGAAAAACACTTCCGGCCGCCATTTGCAAAGTTCGCCAAGGCAATATATAAGCGAATTGGAGTGTACGTCGGCTGCGAAGTGATTATGCACTGCAAATTAGGCCGAGGGAGATGAGAATGGGCTCCGGCCACTGTCCACGAAGTGCTCAAAATTAAGAGATGAAAAACACTTCCGGCCGCCATTTGCAAAGTTCGCCAAGGCAATATATAAGCGAATTGGAGTGTACGTGGCTGCGAAGTGATTATGCACTGCAAATTAGGCCGAGGGAGATGAGAATGGGCTCCGGCCACTGTCCACGAAGTGCTCAAAATTAAGAGATGAAAAACACTTCCGGCCGCCATTTGCAAAGTTCGCCAAGGCAATATATAAGCGAATTGGAGTGTACGTTGGCTGCGAAGTGATTATGCACTGCAAATTAGGCCAAGGGAGATGAGAATGGGCTCCGGCCACTGTCCACGAAGTGCTCAAAATTAAGAGATGAAAAACACTTCCGGCCGCCATTTGCAAAGTTCGCCAAGGCAATATATAAGCGAATTGGAGTGTACGTGGCTGCGAAGTGATTATGCACTGCAAATTAGGCCGAGGGAGATGAGAATGGGCTCCGGCCACTGTCCACGAAGTGCTCAAAATTAAGAGATGAAAAACACTTCCGGCCGCCATTTGCAAAGTTCGCCAAGGCAATATATAAGCGAATTGGAGTGTACGTTGGCTGCGAAGTGATTATGCACTGCAAATTAGGCCAAGGGAGATGAGAATGGGCTCCGGCCACTGTCCACGAAGTGCTCAAAATTAAGAGATGAAAAACACTTCCGGCCGCCATTTGCAAAGTTCGCCAAGGCAATATATAAGCGAATTGGAGTGTACGTTGGCTGCGAAGTGATTATGCACTGCAAATTAGGCCGAGGGAGATGAGAATGGGCTCCGGCCTCTGTCCACGAAGTGCTCAAAATTAAGAGATGAAAAACACTTCCGGCCGCCATTTGCAAAGTTCCCAAGGCAATATATAAGCGAATTGGAGTGTACGTTGGCTGCGAAGTGATTATGCACTGCAAATTAGGCCAAGGGAGATGAGAATGGGCTCCGGCCACTGTCCACGAAGTGCTCAAAATTAAGAGATGAAAAACACTTCCGGCCGCCATTTGCAAAGTGCACCAAGGCAATATATAAGCGAATTGGAGTGTACGTCGGCTGCGAAGTGATTATGCACTGCAAATTAGGCCGAGGGAGATGAGAATGGGCTCCGGCCACTGTCCACGAAGTGCTCAAAATTAAGAGATGAAAAACACTTCCGGCCGCCATTTGCAAAGTTCGCCAAGGCAATATATAAGCGAATTGGAGTGTACGTTGGCTGCGAAGTGATTATGCACTGCAAATTAGGCCAAGGGAGATGAGAATGGGCTCCGGCCACTGTCCACGAAGTGCTCAAAATTAAGAGATGAAAAACACTTCCGGCCGCCATTTGCAAAGTGCCAAGGCAATATATAAGCGAATTGGAGTGTACGTCGGCTGCGAAGTGATTATGCACTGCAAATTAGGCCAAGGGAGATGAGAATGGGCTCCGGCCACTGTCCACGAAGTGCTCAAAATTAAGAGATGAAAAACACTTCCGGCCGCCATTTGCAAAGTTCGCCAAGGCAATATATAAGCGAATTGGAGTGTACGTTGGCTGCGAAGTGATTATGCACTGCAAATTAGGCCGAGGGAGATGAGAATGGGCTCCGGCCACTGTCCACGAAGTGCTCAAAATTAAGAGATGAAAAACACTTCCGGCCGCCATTTGCAAAGTGCACCAAGGCAATATATAAGCGAATTGGAGTGTACGTCGGCTGCGAAGTGATTATGCACTGCAAATTAGGCCGAGGGAGATGAGAATGGGCTCCGGCCACTGTCCACGAAGTGCTCAAAATTAAGAGATGAAAAACACTTCCGGCCGCCATTTGCAAAGTTCGCCAAGGCAATATATAAGCGAATTGGAGTGTACGTTGGCTGCGAAGTGATTATGCACTGCAAATTAGGCCAAGGGAGATGAGAATGGGCTCCGGCCACTGTCCACGAAGTGCTCAAAATTAAGAGATGAAAAACACTTCCGGCCGCCATTTGCAAAGTTTGCCAAGGCAATATATAAGCGAATTGGAGTGTACGTCGGCTGCGAAGTGACTATGCACTGCAAATTAGGCCAAGGGAGATGAGAATGGGCTCCGGCCACTGTCCACGAAGTGCTCAAAATTAAGAGATGAAAAACACTTCCGGCCGCCATTTGCAAAGTTCGCCAAGGCAATATATAAGCGAATTGGAGTGTACGTTGGCTGCGAAGTGACTATGCACTGCAAATTAGGCCGAGGGAGATGAGAATGGGCTCCGGCCACTGTCCACGAAGTGCTCAAAATTAAGAGATGAAAAACACTTCCGGCCGCCATTTGCAAAGTTCGCCAAGGCAATATATAAGCGAATTGGAGTGTACGTAGCTGCGAAGTGATTATGCACTGCAAATTAGGCCGAGGGAGATGAGAATGGGCTCCGGCCTCTGTCCACGAAGTGCTCAAAATTAAGAGATGAAAAACACTTCCGGCCGCCATTTGCAAAGTTCGCCAAGGCAATATATAAGCGAATTGGAGTGTACGTTGGCTGCGAAGTGATTATGCACTGCAAATTAGGCCAAGGGAGATGAGAATGGGCTCCGGCCACTGTCCACGAAGTGCTCAAAATTAAGAGATGAAAAACACTTCCGGCCGCCATTTGCAAAGTTCGCCAAGGCAATATATAAGCGAATTGGAGTGTACGTAGGCTGCGAAGTGATTATGCACTGCAAATTAGGCCGAGGGAGATGAGAATGGGCTCCGGCCTCTGTCCACGAAGTGCTCAAAATTAAGAGATGAAAAACACTTCCGGCCGCCATTTGCAAAGTGCACCAAGGCAATATATAAGCGAATTGGAGTGTACGTGGCTGCGAAGTGATTATGCACTGCAAATTAGGCCAAGGGAGATGAGAATGGGCTCCGGCCACTGTCCACGAAGTGCTCAAAATTAAGAGATGAAAAACACTTCCGGCCGCCATTTGCAAAGTGCGCCAAGGCAATATATAAGCGAATTGGAGTGTACGTCGGCTGCGAAGTGATTATGCACTGCAAATTAGGCCGAGGGAGATGAGAATGGGCTCCGGCCACTGTCCACGAAGTGCTCAAAATTAAGAGATGAAAAACACTTCCGGCCGCCATTTGCAAAGTTCGCCAAGGCAATATATAAGCGAATTGGAGTGTACGTTGGCTGCGAAGTGATTATGCACTGCAAATTAGGCCAAGGGAGATGAGAATGGGCTCCGGCCACTGTCCACGAAGTGCTCAAAATTAAGAGATGAAAAACACTTCCGGCCGCCATTTGCAAAGTGCACCAAGGCAATATATAAGCGAATTGGAGTGTACGTCGGCTGCGAAGTGATTATGCACTGCAAATTAGGCCGAGGGAGATGAGAATGGGCTCCGGCCACTGTCCACGAAGTGCTCAAAATTAAGAGATGAAAAACACTTCCGGCCGCCATTTGCAAAGTTCGCCAAGGCAATATATAAGCGAATTGGAGTGTACGTTGGCTGCGAAGTGATTATGCACTGCAAATTAGGCCAAGGGAGATGAGAATGGGCTCCGGCCACTGTCCACGAAGTGCTCAAAATTAAGAGATGAAAAACACTTCCGGCCACTGCAATATATAAGCGAATTGGAGTGTACGTCGGCTGCGAAGTGACTATGCACTGCAAATTAGGCCGAGGGAGATGAGAATGGGCTCCGGCCACTGTCCACGAAGTGCTCAAAATTAAGAGATGAAAAACACTTCCGGCCGCCATTTGCAAAGTTGCCAAGGCAATATATAAGCGAATTGGAGTGTACGTAAGCTGCGAAGTGATTATGCACTGCAAATTAGGCCGAGGGAGATGAGAATGGGCTCCGGCCTCTGTCCACGAAGTGCTCAAAATTAAGAGATGAAAAACACTTCCGGCCGCCATTTGCAAAGTTCGCCAAGGCAATATATAAGCGAATTGGAGTGTACGTTGGCTGCGAAGTGATTATGCACTGCAAATTAGGCCAAGGGAGATGAGAATGGGCTCCGGCCACTGTCCACGAAGTGCTCAAAATTAAGAGATGAAAAACACTTCCGGCCGCCATTTGCAAAGTTCGCCAAGGCAATATATAAGCGAATTGGAGTGTACGTAAGCTGCGAAGTGATTATGCACTGCAAATTAGGCCGAGGGAGATGAGAATGGGCTCCGGCCTCTGTCCACGAAGTGCTCAAAATTAAGAGATGAAAAACACTTCCGGCCGCCATTTGCAAAGTTCGCCAAGGCAATATATAAGCGAATTGGAGTGTACGTAAGCTGCGAAGTGATTATGCACTGCAAATTAGGCCGAGGGAGATGAGAATGGGCTCCGGCCTCTGTCCACGAAGTGCTCAAAATTAAGAAATGAAAAACACTTCCGGCCGCCATTTGCAAAGTGCACCAAGGCAATATATAAGCGAATTGGAGTGTACGTTGGCTGCGAAGTGATTATGCACTGCAAATTGGGCCAAGGGAGATGAGAATGGGCTCCGGCCACTGTCCACGAAGTGCTCAAAATTAAGAGATGAAAAACACTTCCGGCCGCCATTTGCAAAGTGCGCCAAGTGTAGTGCTTGTAGCAAGCGAATACGAAATTAAGTTTTTTTTTGTGACGCCATCTAGTGGTCAGGAGGCATGGGAGAGCACTGGTCAAAAAAGGAAAGGGGTTGCGCTAACAGGCTCAAATGTCAAGTTTGAGTGGAGGGAGCGTCATCCAAGCCTGTTAAGGGGTTTGCCGCCTGAAAGCCGGCGTCCCTATCGGCAATTCTCTTGAAAGAGTTCGAGAAGCCAGAAGTGTCTCGTAGTGGTGGAAAATTATCTGAAAAAAAAACTGAATTACGCGGAAAGAAAAAAAAAGAAGATAAATTGTGCGTGGCTGAGTTCTATTCTGGCTGTTTAAGCCCCATATTTTTGTTTGGCAGCGCTGAGTCCGTTCCGGGTAAGTGGGAAAGTTAAGAAATATGTGACAAAAAGGGGCTCAATGAAATATTCAAACGCAGTCTTGGCGCTTATCAAGGGATTCCGAAGAAGCTATCGAGATTGCATTTGTTGCGGACGCAACTTTTTCGGGGAGATCGACGAGCGGCAGCAGCAACGCAACAAAAACGAGCGGTTAAAGAATAATTAATTCGCTTTGGTTGTTGCTAAACATACGCTCAACCGGCGCATCGAACGGCGCGAGCGCACAGCGAGCCATTGGAGGAGCGAAGAGCGTAGCTATTTTAGTTCCCGAGCGACCAAGCACCCGGCGCCGTCGTCGTAGCTTAGGAGCTCGAAAGCCCAAGCGCCGATTGGATGTTTGTTATAAAAATAACTTAACCTTTTCCCTGGTCCCGCTGTCCGATCGGCAAGTGTAGGCGTAAAGTGCAGAAAGGGAGTTTTCAAACAAAGAAAAAAAAAGAAAAAAAATACCCAAACAAAAGATAAACGAAAAAAAAGGAAAAAAAACTTATATATGTAGTTATAGAATAAGCAGTTATGTGAACATATGAGAAATTGAAGAAGGAGAAAGGCGTTAGGCGATAGAGGAACGAGAGAAAAGAGAATGCGCGCCTAAAGAAAAAGAAAGAGAACAAGTGAGGAATTTTTGTTTGATTAACGTATCGAAACCCAGCCTCGATCTTGCCGATCACAAGAAATGTTTTTCCCGTCCCTATGCCCTTGAGTTTATTTTTCCACCCACAGCATTTCAGGTGTTCGTCGGGAAAGCGCTTTCGTCGATGGAACGCTGAGCTGAAAAAAAAAAGGTATGTGTGGAACGTTGCTGTTTTTGTTTTTCCATTTCTATTAAACGACTCAAACGAAAGAGAAGATAGAGCAAACTAATTACCGTAGATTGAGTCGGGAAAGGCAAATCTGAAAGGCAAGGGAGAGAGAGGGAATTGGCCGAGCCGAACGCTGAGAGCGTGCTGGCATTTGGCGCGCAGTTCGCACTCAAATTTGAGTGGATTAAATACATAGGCATGTCGCTTGAGCTCTTGGTTATAGAGTTTGGGATAGTTTGAGGAAGTTCATTTTTTTTATATGTTTTACCAAACATTTCTAGTTTCAGAGTACATTTATACATATTTATAATTCTTTTTCAAAAATATTTATTTGTTTTAGGCCAGGTTATGTTTATTCTGTAAAATTAGTCTATATGTCCTATATTTCGTATGTATCTGTGGGTGGTTCTTATCAGTAAGTAAATAAATTTTATAATGTTTTAATTTTGTGACATCTTTGACATCAGCTGATCCCATGAGTTAGGAGAAATACCCCGCGTAGGGGCCCTTCGGATGGATGCCAGGGGGCAGAAGGGCCAATGGAAGGGCGGGCACAGTGGGCCTCAGGAACACCAGAGGCCGAGTTAGAGAAGAGCCAAAGGGAGCAAAGCGGACGACTCCTTCCGAGAAATAGATTCGATGTTGTCAGGGAAGGTGCCTATAGCGGGTTTCTCTATCCCGGTTTAGCTTGTCTTTAGCACGCACTCAATCTCTAGATATAATGAAGAAAGGCAAATCATGAGAGGGGAAGCAAGACCACCACCCCCCTAGCCGACGAGCCCGAGCCGGAATATTTCGCGTGCGCTCCTCTCTCATGCCCGACACCGCGCCTGAAAATATTGAATTTGAATGTGGTTCGCTACATTTATAATTTATTATTTTATAGATAATCATTATAACTATAAATTTGGCGCCCAACGTGGGGCCACATCATCCAGATGTAGCTCACACACCCGCTTACCTCCAGACAACATCTTTTTCGTTTAGTTTTGCTGCACCCTTTTCTCAGACGCTTCGGAAATGGAGCTGCTCAGATACTCATTATCAGGCGTCCAGCCACGGCTGAGGGAGGGAGAATGCAAACTAAAACAAGTTATTTCAGTAGATTTTTCCAAAAATAGGTATCCCGTATATATATTTGTTGAGTCCATAGGTTCGGTCTTTCAGACGCATAGGATTTGCAGGCTGGGAGGTTCTAAGAACACATCGTCTGACCACGGATGAAGATCAACCAAGGGACTTGACCAATCAAGTTATTAGGCTCAATCTTAGCTCGTCTTTCGCCTAGGAATCCAATTCATTCCGTTTGCAAACGGAATGATTGGCCACGGAAGATAGTAGAAAAAGAGGTATGCCTAAAATTCCTATCGTAAGGTGCATATGCAGATTAGCGGCTTGGACTACAGACGAAACCGATCACTTTGGTCGCTCGCTGTCCACAGCTGATTAAGGTGTTTGTTGTTGATGTTTGGCACGCGACCGACACCAAGCATTGCACACTGCAGTTTTTGTTGTTTTTTTTATTCGCTTTGTGCTAGTTGGCTTTCAAACTAAATGGGTGTTTCTCTTTGTTTTGGGTATGCTTGATGTCAAATTGTTTTATGATTTTGTTTATCTTTCCTTATTCCGAGTGTTGCAGTTTTGCTTGTTCCGAATTCTTTTGTTTTAAATTTTTTTTTATATTTCGATCTGATTTACAGTTTATTCGGTCTGGCAAATGGATTGCAGTCCGTAACGTAGACGATTGAGTTTGTTTACTTTTTTTGTTTTGCTTTGTCTTCATTTTTGTACGAGTTTCTTTTTTTGTTGATTGGCGTTCGGGTCACGGAATTCGTACTGATTAGTTAGTTATATGAAATAGAAATTTCTCTAAATATTAGGCAATAGGTTAGGCAGGAGTAATTTTTAGTTTAAGAATTTTTGACATTTTTTTTTGAACATGATGGTACGATCCGATGACGAGGGGGAGGTAATGCTCCGTCTCCACCGCAATGCGCACTGTGTGAGAGGAGTCTCTCCGAAGGTGCATTGTTTAAAACTAAATGCGGGCATGAATTCCATAAGGCGTGTCTCACCACCCATGCTCAAAGCAAAAATTTTTGCCCTACATGCAGAACCATTTGCTTTGAAAAGGCTACTACTTCATCTGACTCAATAGCGAGGAACACAAGACAGCAAACCAAAGCTAAGTCACCAGCTCGAGTTAGTCAAGCCATTAGTATGGCCAAGGAGCCGACAGAATCGGGAATTTCACAAGCTGAGCAGATATCCAGCGCGGTAGCACAAGCTGTCCAAGCGATGCAGAACGATCTGTTGACCCAGCTTAGAAGTCAAATGGCTCAGCTATTTGAGGCGAACGTATCATCATACTTCGGCAACTGAGATAGCTTCTCAGAGTGTGTCAGACAGTGAGGCACTGCGTCAATCAACGTTTGACGGCCACGGTCAGCAACGGTGCAGTCTCAGCTCGGGAAACCCCAAGGAGCGCGGTCTCCGATTCCTGCAGAGAACCCGATAAAGTGGGCACATTCTCAACGGCTGGAAGTTGCGGTTTAGTGGGAGTCAAGATGGACTTAGCATCGACAACTTCATTTACCGAGTAGAGGCGCTCACGCACCAGACACTCGAAGGAAATTTGGAGTTCTCTGCAGCAATGCAGCCTGCTGTTCGATGGGAAGGCGAGAGAGTTCTTTTGGCGGTACCACAAACAGTTCGGGATTTGCGCTGGGATCTCCTTTGCGCGGCTTTGCGAAAACAGTTCAGGGATGTACGAACAGATGTCGACCTGAGGGAGGCAATACGTGACCGGAAACAGCGGGATCGAGAGAGTTTTGACGCTTTCTACGATTCCATCGTGCTGCTGATGGACAATTTAGAGACTCCTCTGTCGGAACGAGAAACTGTAGGAAACGTGAGGAGAAATTTGCGCCCAGAGATAGGCATGAGTTGCTAAATCTCTCAATCCCTTCGGTAGACCGCCTGAGGAGATATGTCGTCGCAGGGAGAGCTTCTTGGACGATGTGAGGAAGACTCAGGGGTATCAGAAGGTTGTGCCATTCCGCAAACAGATATCGAACTCATCGAAGAGGCTCAACTAGATGACGCGATTGAGTTTTCGGATGTGGATGGTGAAGAAGAGATCGGTGCAATGGCATTAATATGTTGGAATTGCCGCAAGGACTCTCGGTACCAAGATTGCGAGGCTAAACGTAGATTTTTTTTGCTATGGGTGTGGAGCGCCAAACACCTATAAGCCCTCTTGCGTTCGGTGTCAAAAAACGGGAAAGCGAACACACAATTGCGCCAGCAATCGTGTGTTCCAAGAAACAAGCCGGCGAACCAAGAAACGAGCACATAGAGAACACTGTTCCATCCGATGAGGAAGTGGGGCCGATGAGGAGTTCATTGGTCTGGCCTCAACTCATTGATTGGAGTCGAAAAGAAATGCCGAGTTGCGCCTTATCCAGAGTAAAATCCACCTCACGAAATGCCAAAAGAATGCGGGCCTACTGGCGATCATTGAAAGCCATTAATGCGATTAGGTATAAGTTTAATGATAAACGGCCATATGCCGAGGTTAGGTTATTAGATAGAGTAGTTTTAGGGTTAATGGATACAGGAGCGGCTATGAGCAATGGAGGAAAATTGTCTGAAGAGGTCATTAGAAATAGGATCCTTTTAAAAGAGGTATGCTTCAACAGCTTGTACCGCAGATGGAGTCAGACAGGATGTCGTGGGCCGCCTAAAATACCGGTAAAATCAAGGATGTGAACAAGAGTTTAGAGTTGCACATAATACCCTCGTTAAGCCAAGATCTGTACCTGGGTATTGATTTTTGGTCGACCTTTGACCTACTTCCTCCATCCATGCAGGTCTCAGAACTCGCACTGGATTCCCATGCACTTTCGGAGGGTCAAAGAGCAGTTTGAGGGAGGTCATAGCCAAGTTTCCGTCATTCGCTGTATCAGCCTTGGGAAAACAAGCCTGTTATCGCATTCTATAGACGTTGGAGATGCCAAGCCGGTAAAACAACGGCATTTTCCTGTGTCTCCGGCAGTTGAAAAGCTGTTATATGCGGAGGTCGATAGGATGCTCAAGATGGGGGTTATCGAGGAT